>CM030364.1:127763569-127773569 GCA_017893485.1 Hemerocallis citrina
GAATTTGGGTATTTGTGGAGAACCATGTGGTAGACTTATTTTAGATATGTTAATTACCCTAATTCATGATGTTTGGATACTTTGTAGACTCGATTTCAAGTTTGGTTGTGCTTTGAACAGGTTTTGTATGATATATGTTGAGTTGTTGATAAAGGGAAAAATCTATATTTTGTCGCTGATCTGTTTTGGTTGCTGTTTTAGACTGTCTTGAAGTCAGTAACTTAATTTCGGTATAAAACATGATTTTTAGAGAATTTTGTCTATTTTCCAATCCCTCTGACCTTTCTTGATTTCGTTTTCGTATGAGTGACTTATGACTGTTTTACTACAGAGGTGTATTATGTTTCCGGATTTCGTTTCTCGATAATTTTGTTGATTAAACTATTTTGATACTTAAGCTAAACCTATTATTTTGATCTGAAACTTTGGTTAGTTTTTCTATACCTATCTAGGGATTACCCAAAATTTTGGTAGATTTTATTGATGGGCTTTATATGTCGTTTCATGCATGTTTACAAAAGTCATACTTGCTGTATTTTGCTCGCTGTCCTGTAAAGAATTGCGTTTTCACCCTGATTTCTTTTACTGTATGGAAAATGTTTGTGAAATATGAAAGTTAGTTTATTTTATCTATTTTCATCTCCCTTTGGTGGATTTGGATTTTGTTTCACGGCTTGCGAGATATTTCAGTTTTCGTACAGTAGTGTTGGGAATTCCAGAATTGCCAACCTATCGTTTCTTGATGTTTTCTTTTTTTTTGATGACTGAACTAATTTTGCTGGAATATTATGAAACTTTATATTTTGATTCTAGACATATAGGGGAATATCCCAGATTTTTTCTGGATTTATTTGAGAGGTTTTGATGCTGTTTTCCGGGCTGAGAATTCGTTTTACTGATTTCTAACTGAACATGTTTTCTGGATTCAAATCAGATTTGAGTTATGATTTTGTGAATTACTATGTGACTTATTTATATTCACTGGATTCGGTTGGGAGTCTATTTTCCAGATTCTTTTACGGATCCAGATTTGCAATTCTGTAGCGACGAGATTCACTGTTTTAGTACTGTACTGTCATGCTGTTCTGAATATGAACATACCCTGTTTTGCTCATTTATGTGACTGTATATCATCTATGCATGCTTGATTGTTTTCCTGAACCTAATACTGATTATACCATGTTAGTTTGATACTATTTCATGCACCATCATGTATGTTTGATGACCATAATAAAAGTAACCAAGTCGGGGTTTCTTAAGGGAATATCTAGTAGTGGAAAATATGGAAACGTATACTTGGAAGGGAACTAGTGTTCCATACTCTTACTGCTACTGTTACTGCTACTGTTACTGCTACTTCTACTGTTACTGTTACTGTTACTTTTACGGCTACTGCTACTGTTACTGTTACTGTTACTTTTACTGCTACTGCTACTGTTACTGATACATGAGTACACTACCCCATTATGGTCTACTATGAAATCTAAAAGCAAAACTGTTTGTTGTAGCAATCATGTAGTAAAAACCGGGATGCATGAAGTGCTACCTAGCTAGTAATACACACAAGACTGTAAGAACATAAGACTGATACTTTTAGGCTGATACTGTTAGACTGAGACTGTTGGACTAATACTGTTATACTGTTACACTGATATACTATGCTTACTGTTACTGGACACTGTTAGTTGCTATATGACACTGTTACTGACACATTCATTTGTATATTAGTATACCAAGCTAGTTGACCTTGTTTTACCGATTCATGCTAGTCATCACTGTTGATGCATTATTCTATGTTATTTGTTAGTTTTCCCATGTGCTTGTATCCTACATTATAAGTGGCCCGTAACTTGCAATTGACGGGTACTTGTTTTCTCTTTCCTTCTCCTGCAATTATTAATTGCATATCAGGATGGTCAGCTGCCCGATGATATTGGCGAAATGAGATATTAGTGCTGGATTTCTTGTTTATTAGTATTATTATTGTTGTTGTTTCAGAACAATATATTTTGAGTACTTGAATATTTATTTTGTATTTGGGCGATGTGACCCAGGATATTTGATTTGTCCAGATTCTTATTTATTTGAGAATATTATATTTTGTTTCAAGTAAATTCTGTTGGTTTATTAATTCAGTTATGCATGTGTGGTTGATTCTTTTGCTTCCGACTCTGATTATTTTGTGAGATATTGTAAAGATTCCTGAACAGCTTAAGGATGATGAAAGTCATTCGCTGGGCTTTTGTTGCGTATCTGTATTCCGTATTCTTTTTGGGAAGCGGGACGTGATAGGGAGTATACAATAAAATAATATAATATAAATATAATAGCCTATGATTAAGAGTCACTTAATTGGTTAACCACCATTTGAGAGGCAGCTGGTGGTGGGCAGTTGTACTATAAGTATTAATTTGTCTTCTAAAAATAATAAAAATTGTTTGAGTATTGGGGCATGGCGTTATAAATGGTATCAGAGCCGACTTTCGACACCGGGTGTGGAAGAGGGCCTCAGTATAATCTACGGTGTTGAGAGTCACTGATCTCCGGGATCGAGTATGATCCGCGGTGTTGAGAGTCACTGATCTCCGGGATCGAGGACGGCGACACATCAGCTAGAAAGAAGGATCATGCGCTAGATGGCATGCCCCGTAATCAACGAGGACACTGATTTCTAAAGGAGGGTGTATGTAATACCCCGTAATTTCGAAGAGTATAATATATATATATATATATATATATATATATATATATATATATATATATATATATATATATATAAAGGCCAATGGCAGTTTGGTAAATAAATTGAAAATGAATAGTAAAAGGGGAGGGGACCCACCGGCTAGAATTGAACACAACAGAAGAAGGGTTGAGGGTGACGTCATTGTAATGTCACCATGGGGGCCCACGTTTGAGATTACAGCATCGACTGTGTGTTAAGAGGCTAACGTCATGATGACGTCAGCGTAGGGGTCCCACCCGGTTTCGTTTGGTTGCTGTTTCACGGGATTAGAAGAAATATGTGAAGAGTTAATACCATATCGGGAGTATACAATAAAATAATGTAATATAAATATAATAGCCTATGATCAGAAGTCAACTAATTGGTTAACCGCCTTTTGAGAGGCAGCCTGTGATGGGCAGTTGTACTATAAGTATTAATTTTTCTTCTAAAAATAATAAAAATTATCTGAGTATTGGGGCGGGACATTACAACTACATAGTTGGTTCTCATCCTTAAGAGACTACGAGTGTAATATGGGCAACCGTTGACAAAAGGATCACCCTCAGATGATCATCTCATGGCTATTGAGAACAAATCAAATCATATAGTTCTATTTCTCAATCTTTCTGACTTGCTCCCACAGAACCGAGGTCGAAAAATTGAAAAGTCAGTCATTCACAACCACTGATGAAGGATTCCTCAAAAAGTTAAGGATTAGAATCCTTTTTAGAAATCGAATGGATTCGGTCATATACATACGTGGGGAAGGTAATCACAAATGAAAGAAGATGAGGTCTTCTTTCTTTTATCACTTAGGAGCCATGCGAGATGAAAGTCTCATGCACGGTTTTCAATGAGAGAAAGAAGTGAGGAATCCTCTTTTCGACTCTGGCTCCCCCACTCCAGTCGTTGTTTTTCTTTCCCTTACTTCGAAAGTAGCTGCTTCAGCTTCAACCACGCGAATTTTCGATATTTCTTTTTATTTCTCATCAAACAAATGGCATCTTCTTTTGGAAATCTTTGCAATTCTTAGTATGATATTGGAGAATCTCATTTCTATTACTCAAACAAGCATGAAACATATGCTTGCATATTTGTCCATTGGTCAAATCGGATATGTAATTATTGGAATAATTGTTGAAGACTCAAATGATGGATATGCAAGCATGATAACTTATATACTGTTCTATATCTTCATGAATCTAGGAACTTTTGCTCGCACTGTATCATTTGGTCTACGTACCGGAACTGTTAACATTCGAGATTATGCAGGATTATACACGAAAGATCCTTTTTTGGTTCTCTCTTTAGCCCTATGTCTCTTATCCCTAGGAGGTCTTGCTCCACTAGTAGTTTTTTTCGGAAAACTCCATCTATTCTGGTGTAGATGGCAGGCAAGCCTATATTTCTTGGTTTCAATAGGATTCCTTACGAGCGTTGTTTCCATCTACTATTATCCAAAAATATTAAAGTTATTAATGACTGGAAGAAACCAAGAAATAACCCCTCACGTGAGAAATTATAGAAGATCTCCTTTAAGATCAAACAATTCCATCGAATGGAGTATGACTGTATGTGTGATAGCATCTACTATACCAGGAATATCAATGAACCCAATTCTTGCAATTGCCCAGGACCCTTTTTAGCTTATAGGCCTATTTCTTAGTTCAAGATCCCTCTTACTAACTGGAATAAAAGAATTAGTAGATTTGTTCCGCCCAAAATGGGCTGGGGTTATGAACTTATGATCATGGAATCAACTCGATCATCAGATTATAAGTTCATTCTATACCGGACTAGATCGATTTAGGGTTATGTACATTCTTATTATGAGAAGGTGTCATTTGAGCGTATGTAAATAGATACTATGTTTCCATATGGATCCCTCCGCCGTTCCATTCTATTTAGGATGAGGAATAGGCGTAATCGGACCTGCTTTTGACATATCTATCGTTATTTGGGTACCATATTCACTTCTTTGGGCCTCTATGAAATCGAGAAATAGGTTTGATTGTACATTTTTTTATATATATAGGGTATCCTACGGATAATTCAAATGAAGCAATTTGATGTCTGACTCGGGCCTATATGGCTGGTCGATAGAAATAGTCCAACACTCCATCCACCTTTGTCATATATTCCATATATCACACTAGATAGATATCATATTCATGGAATACGATTTACTTTTAAGATGCCTTGATGGTGAAATGGTAAAGACTCAAAATTTCGTGCTAAAGAGCGTGGAGGTTCGAGTCCTCTTCAAGGCATAATATTGAGAAAGAATAGCTAGGATTCTCCAATAGACGAATATGCAAGCATATGTTTCATGCTTGTTTGAGCAATAGCAATGGGATTCTCCAATATCATACTAAGAATAGCTAGGATTTCCAAAAGAAGATGCCATTTGTTTGCTGAGAAATAAAAAGAAATATCGAAAATTCGCGTGGTTGAAGCTGAAGCGGCTACTTCAGAAGTATGAGAAAGAAAAGCAACGACTAGAGTGGGAGAGTCAGAGTCGAAAAGAGGATTCCTCACTTCTCTCTCATTCAAATCCGTGCATGAGACTTTCATCTCGCACAGCTCCTAAGTGATAAAAGAAAGAAGAGCTCATCTTCTTTCATTTGTGATTACCTTCCTCGTGTATGTATAAGACCGAATCCATTCGATTTCTAAAAGGGATTACTAATCCTTAACTTTTCGAGGAATCCTTCATCAGTGGTTGTGAATGACTGACTTTTTCAATCTTTCGACCTCGGTTCTGTGGGAGCAAGTCAAAAAGATTAAGAAATAGAACTATATGATTTGATTTGTTCTCAATAATCATGAGATGATCATCTTAGGGTGATCTTTTGTTAACGGTTGCCCATTTTACACTCGTAGCCTCTTAAGGATGAGAACCAACTATGTAGCATCTACATCGATAACTCAAGTATTGTATACATCATTAGTCCTATCCTTAGTAGGATCTACCCGTAATAACGAACTTACAAAATGGATCTGTTTATCCTAAAAGGATTCGTTGTTTCTGGCTCTGCTTCACCTTAATTGTTATTTGAACAAAAAGAACACAAAAAACCTTAATATGGCCGTTATGCTCATTACTAAACTTGTTGAAGAGATGAAATAGAACCAAGGTCTATCTTTTTTATCAGAGGTTAAATCGATCATCAGAAGAAGAATTAGGCCAAAAATTAGGATACATTCTGGGCAAATGAAACTTCCATTGGAAAGAAGCAAATGAAACGATTTCATAAAAATTCTCGTAGAATCGAGAATGAAGTTTTCATTCGATACATGCCAGATCATGAATTAGTAATTGCATCCAATCTCCAAAAAAGTCCAAATTGTTACGAACTTTCTATTTTTTAAATGGTATATTTTCTAGTTCATCCTTAGGATCCATATCACATCCCGAATCTGATGAAATAGGATGAATTGAGACTGTATTTTGTAAATATTTAATTATCTTGAATATATCAACCATTTCTTGATTTTCTGATCACCTGGAAGAGACAAGGAAACATCTTATTTTTTCTTCCAAAATTTCTTATCTCTAGTGGACCTCTCAGTAGAATTCGAACCCAGATAAAATTCTGACCATCTGTCAGAGAAAAAAAAAGAAGAATTGATCTTATATGATTCCCAAGAAATGCTTCGATTTCTTTTGGAAGCAGATGATTATTCATCTGCTTATCACGTTTTTTGAATAGTCGGGACATTAAGGAAGATCCAAAAAGGCATTTTGGGAATCGATCTGAATCTATCTCTGTTCGTTCGTTTGAAGAAATGGAGGATCCCAAAGAATCGATCTTTGTTTTAGTTGTTGAATCTCTGTTTGATCGATCAATGTGTGATATTTTGAATCCTCATTTCTAATGGAATCAAAATGATCTTTGGATTGATCAGAAGATCCTTTCGATTGGCTAGAATCCGTTACTTGAATGTAAATAGATCTTGTGGAATCATATTGAATATCTGACAATACATTCCGTACCCTGCGAAAAAACCGATCCTTGTTTACCAACCACACTTTATCTAACCAAATCAAAATCAAATTCTATCTCGATACGTTTCTCAAAAAGTCCAATTCATGCTGATTCTTCCCCCAACTAACGAAAAGATCTCGGCAGAATTGCCACATGAAATTGAGCACAATTTTGCAAAGAAATAACCCACTTTTTTCTCGAGAAGAGATGGGAAACATGCTCAATATCATTTGATTGAATAGTTGCCTCAACTCCTTATTATTTGAAGAAACCCTCCCCTTCCATTGGTCTTTTTCACAAAAAGCAGACATGAGATAAAAAATCAAGTCTTTCCCTAAGATTTCGAATATTTGTCCCGAATTCAAGTTGATTATGTTTCGCTTCTTCCTCGGAGAAAGACCATCAAACAATTCACAATCACGGTCCTTGCAGATTGGATCATCTGTATATGATAAAAAAAATAAACTCCAGATATTTGCTATCTTTCTCTTTGAATGAGATCTCGATTCCAACTACGGTTTCATTAGCTATCTTACAACTAGAATCCTTTTTTTTCCGATCCAACTCCACCACCGCGAACCCCAGTTCGATTCAGGCATGATACACTTCTTATTTATTAGGATAACCCAAGTACTCTCTTCTGAATCCATGAAACAACTCTCAGAAATTCTTTTCCCTTTTGGAAGATACAGGAGCGGAACAATTTGCTATTGGAAGACCAAAAAGATTCTTCCAATGTCTCATTTCTGGGTCCAATGGAATTCACAGGTATAGGAAGAAGCCCCATCAAATAGAGATTTTTTCTTTTGACCAACTTTCGATTGTTAATACGAGATATAAGGACCGCTAATACAAGCAATACTACACCTTTGCCTACACCTTTGCACATGAAATATCGATTGCTTGTTGAACCCTGTGAATCACGTGAAAGTAGGATACCCCAAATTCAGGGGGTCCAAGAGTTTCATAAAACATTCTTGGTGGAAAAAATGGGAGTGAAAGATCCCACTGAATCAAATTTGATCCATGAACCTAAGAAATAGTGAGAATTCTTGATCTCTCTCAATATCTTTCTCAATTCAAAGATCCATGCTTGGAATTGATGTCGTTTCATTGATTCCTCCTAAAAATTTCATTTCAACTGGAATTTGGTTATTCACAATGTACGATGAGCCCTGTTAAGCATCCGTGGCTGAATAGTTAAAGCGCCCAACTCATAATTGGCAAATTCATAGGTTTCAATTCCTACTGGATGCACGCCTATATGTCTATTGGAATTGGCACTGTATCAATGGAATCTCATCATCCATACATAACGAATTGATATGGTATATTCATACCATAACATATGAACAGTAAGAACTAGAATTCTTATCAATACTGGAATTCATAGGGAAGAAAATTGATTTATGGATGGAATCAAATATACAGTATTTACAGAAAAAAGTATTCGGTTATTGGGGAACAATCAATATACTACTAATGCTGAACCAAGATCAACTAGGACAGAAATAATGCATTGGGTCGAACTCTTCTTTGGTGTCAAGGTAATAACTATGAATAGTCATCGACTCCCGGGAAAGGGTAGAAGAATGGGACCTAGTATGTGGGGCATACAATGCATTACAGACGTATGATCATTACGCTTCATCCGGGTTATTCTATTCCACCTCTTATGGAGAAAAGAACTTAAAGCAAAATACTTAATAACACGGTGATATATTTATACAAATTTGTACCTCGAGCACACGCAATGGAGCCGTAGACAGTCAAGTGAAATCCAATCCACGAAATAATTTGATCTATGGACAACATCGTTGTGGCAAAGGTCGTAATGCCAGAGGAATCATTACCGCAAGACATAGAGAGCAAGGTCATCAGTTCTATATCGTAAAATCAATTTTCGACGAACTGGAAAAAGACATATATGGTATAATCGTAAACATAGAATACGACCCTAATCGAAATGTATACATTTGTCACATACACTATGGGGATGGTGAGAAGAGATGTATTTTACACCCCAGAGGGGCTATAATTGGAGATAGCGATGTTTCTGGTACAGAAGTTCCTATATCAGTGGGAAATGCCCTACCTTAGAGTGCAGTTTGAACTATTGATTTACATAATTGGAAGTAACCAATTAGATTTACGATAAAACCTAGAAATCAATCACTAATCCAATTTGAGTACCTCTAATAGGTTACACCTCAACAGAAAACTGTTGAGTAACAACAGCAAGTGATTGAGTTCAGTAGTTCCTCATAGAAAATATTGACTCTAGAGATATGGTAATATGGAGAAGACAAAATTGTTTGAAGCATGCACAGTTGCGGAAGCGCCCCCTGTTTCAAAGAGAGGAGGACATGTTATTCACATTTCATTTAATGGTCAGAGGTGAATTGAAAGCTAAGCAGTGATAATTATAAAGATCCCCTGGGGGGAAAATAGAGATGTCTCCTACATTACCCTTAATATGTGGAAGTATCGACGTAATTTAATAGTCATTCGGTCTGAATGCTACATGAAGAACATAAGCCAGATCAGGGAACGTGAAAGACCTAGGATGTAGAAGATCATACATGAGTGATATGTAAGATTTGGATTCCTATATATCAACTCATGTGGTACTTCATCATATGATTCATATAAGATCCATCTGTCTAAATATCATCATATACATCTAGAAAATCGTATGCTTTGGAAGAAGCTTGTACAGTTTGGGAAGGGATTTTTTTTGATAAAAAAGAAGAATCTACTTCAACCGATATGCCCCTGGGCACGACCATACATAACATAGAAATCACAATTGAAAATGGTGGACAATTCGCTAGAGCAGCAAGCACTGTAGCGAAGCTGATCACAAAAGAGGGGAAATCGGCCTCATTAAAATTAGCTTCTGGGGAGGTTCGTTTGACATTCAAAAATTGCTTAGCAACAAGTCGGACAAGTGGGTAATGTTCGGGTGAACCAAAAAAGTGTGGGTAGAGCCGGATCGAAGTGTTGGCTAGGTAAGCATCCTGTTGTAAGAGGAGTTGTTGTGAACCCTGCAGACCATCCCCATGGGGCGGTGAAGGGAGAGCCCCAATTGGTAAAAAAAACAACCTACAACCCCTTGGGGTTATCTACAACCCCTTGGGGTTATCCTGCGCTTGGAAGAAGAAGTAGGAAATGGAAAAAAATATAGTGATAATTTTATTCTTCGTCTTAAAAATACAATTTATGGAATTTAAAATAATGTGATGGGCGAACGATGGGGATTGAACCCGCGCATGGTGGATTCACA
>CM030364.1:128378569-128551069 GCA_017893485.1 Hemerocallis citrina
TAATCCCTAATTCCCAGTGAAATGATAGATATAAATCAGGGCCGTTGATTAGAATTAATCAGAAACCCTAATTCTACCCTGCTGGACTGGGTTCGCTGCGGGTTGAAACCCGCACCCAGTTGAGTCAGATCCATTTATGGGTTATTGGGCTTTGAATAAAGACCCAGTTCCCATTTCAGACCGTTAGTAGGTGAAATTACCATTTTATCCCTAGGCTTTGAGATCCGTGCCCGATTTGGACGATCCCGATTTACCCCCATTTTTAGCCATATCAGGTACAAAATTCATATGCATAACACACATGGAACAAAATTGTCATAACTCAATTTTGTGGGGTGTTACACAAGCAATTCAATTACCCCATGAAGAAGAAAGAAAATAAAGGTAAAAGAGACTTTTCACAATTGCAATTTAAAAGAACTTCAAGGGTTTTATTAGGTGAAGAAAGGTGTATAGCTTCAAGGGTTTTAGACATTCGCTTGGAAATCTAAAGCAACGAATAATTTGGAACAAAATAAAACGGCTAGATTGACATTCTACTGAGAGAGTAGTTTTTAGGTATAAGTTTGCGCTTAAAGTATTCGATAGGACTCTTAATTTCTTATAATCACTACCTTGTATGCACTACTTCTACTTTATTACATGATATATATTGATATCACTTAATACATGGACCCTTTAGAAATACAAAGAACGAGAAAATTATGTCAAATAAGTAAAGGTTGTTTGATGGATTTGGGGGGTGGAATTCTGGTTTTCTTCATTCCAACTAAAGCTACCAACAGACAAGATAGAAAGCAGATATTAGTAATTATATATTCATATTTGTTTCTATAAACAAATACGAATACGAATAGGGAATTTTACAAGTTAAGAATTTCGTTACTATTTTTGGAGAAAACAGAAATAGATATAAAACAAATACCCACCACAAAAAAATATGGAAAAATTTTGGTAAGGACATGTGAATATAATTTGAAGAAATTCACTATCAACACCATATTTGTACTACAATTTAAAATTATGAAAATTGTATTGAAATAAGAAATAGTGATAGACTTTTTTTTCTTTTGTTAATTGAAATTTTGATATAATATAATCATCAAAACATGCTAACATTTGGGCATATAATATTGTTGTTAAAGACATGTTGAATTTTGCATCCAATCAGTGCATTAAATAATAAGATCATAGTCCATTAAAGTTCCAAATCTATCTAGATTCATTTAGCTATTTTGCTGGATATTCGGATTGAATTGGATCAAAAATTTTCATTGTAACTGTATTCATATTCGGATCCAAGAATATTTGGGAAATCTAATTAAATTCGGATCCAATTTTTAAACAGGAGTATATATTTCTCTTATCATATCCGCAACAGTCGAATTTGAATTCGAATTCGAATTCGGTCGGACTTTTTTAGACTTTTTAATCCAACACACAAGTTTTCATTTGTTTAATCAAAAGATTACCTACTTAAATTCTGTCTTTGGGCCACCAAAGTAAATCAAAAGGTAGAGGTAAGGTTAATCTCCTACTTGTTTTGTTATTATAGTGTGGGTTTATTTTATTTTAATGAAGCGGGCCTATCCTCTTAGTTTGGTAAGGTTAACCTCCTACTTGTTTTGTTATGGTTTAATGCTACACCTACAATTTTTTCTTACAATATTTTCTTTTACAATTTTAGGTGACACAATCTCATTGAAAATGTGCTGCAGAGTAGGTTGTAGTGGGTTGTACACATCTCCAATGAGATTGTGTCACCTAAAATTGTAAAGTTGTAAAGGTTATATGTGTAGCATTACCCTTTTGTTATATGTGGGAGAAAGATTTGGAGGGTGGCATAACTCCGCTGGGATTGGATGTCGTCCACCCATAACTTCAAATGTTAGAAATTTCACTAGCAATTTGGGATTGCTTTATATAGATTTTGCTAGTTAGAATGAAAACACAAATTAGCTATCAAGGCACTTGGATTTCTGGCTTAAATACGGAATGGTCGTCTCCATGATCAAGAAAAAGTATAGAGTACTTGAATTCGGCTTGTTGAACCAACAACTCCTCAATGGAATTGCATAGCTTCTCCTCCACGTCAACTGTACCACTGTCGTCTTCTTGTTCACCACTCGGACCACCGGCTCCATTCCCTAATGCTGTCGGAGTTGGAGTTGAGTTGGTGCGGGCCCAATGAGAGGGTCCAGCACAACCCAAGCCCTCCTACCCCCCCCCCCCAACCTCTGATCCCCCCTCCGCTTGCGCCGCCCCAGCCACAGAATGCTAGAACTCTCTCAACTACTGCACCCCACATCTCTACCACAAACCCTACCCCATAGGTGATCCCCCTGGAAGGGGGCTACCCTAGGCTCAGACGTGCGCTCTCCCCACCGTGGGCGCACCGAAGTGCACATCATCGACAGGCGGGGAAAGGCAATGTTCATCACCGCCATCAGGAGGACCTGAGCTCGAGGGGACGGGCCCATAGAGGGGGTCCTCCTACTAGCCACTACGGACGTAAAAGAACCCCCCCCCCCCAACGATCCGGCATCACGCTTAGAGACAACATTATGATCAGAGGGATTTTGACCGCAGTCACCGATACCAACCAATGTTGCAACACAGGAACGACCACAGGCCAAACAACTACAATGGGCATGAGCACCACCCTCACAAAAGCTATGCTAGAGGGACTCACCACTCCTACCATTACAGTGACCACCATTAACATATAAGACACCCAAACCATGACAACCAACACCATTCAACCTCTCCACTACAACCGGGATCACCTTCACTCCACCGCAATCCCCATAACACTACCATACCCCCAACGAAACCCACCACACATCACCACAACTCTACAAGTGCCTCATCCGCACACAACCCCCACCAATCACCACCAAGGGAGGAGGTCTTAGACCCTTGCAAGTCTATCGTTGTGTGGGCCCAAAGAGGGGGTCCAAACGATCAGCCTACAGAGGGTGAGGAACAGGATTCCATGGGGGATTCGTCGGAGAGGTGGCAAGAAGTATCCCGTGAAGGAAAAAAGAACCCCATCTCCCCAACTCCAACCCAACATGATAACAGGAAAAAACAAAGAAAAGGGAAAAGAAAACCGGTGCCTTGCTTCAATTGTGGAGAACTAGGTCATTACCGAGAAGAATGCACTAAAAAAGTTCGGTGCCTGCGGTGTATGAAGTGATGCCACATGTCTTACACCTGCACGAATGTCATCAGCTCCAACAACGATGATGAGCGACAGGTGTACAGGGGCAGATCGTCAGACAAACCAACCATAATTAGGTTAGCAAACAGCCTAGACACGATCAAGAACGAAGAAAAATGGCTTCGGCAATGGTGTGCAGTGGCACGAGTGAGATCAGGAAGACCATCGAAGACCCATCTTCTCCAAGCACTGAACGCTAAGTGGCCAATGAGGGCTCACAGAGATTGGGTAACAAAGAAAATGTGTCACCTTCAATTTCTGGTATCGTTTCCATCACCTGAGAAGATGATAGAGGTCACCGGTATGGGCATGGTGGATTTTGGGCACTTCAAGATGGAGTTCAAAGCTTGGTCACTGAGCTTCGGTGCAGAGCTTCCACAGGGTAACAAATTTTGGATTTGGATACACAATGTGCCACTATATTTCTGGAAGAAGGAGGCTCTACAAGAGGTAGTCTCCGACTTCAGTACGGTGGAAGACATTGACGAGAAGACGATTCGCCACTCGGAGATCGTATCGGCTAGGATTTTAATCAGGAGTTGTGACATCTCCCTAATGCTGTGTTTCGCCAAAGTATTTTCCTACGAGGAATCCGACCTTATCCGGTTTGTGCTAGACATGCATGCGGAAACGGAGACGGAGCTCCTACCCATCACGTCCCCCCCCCTCCCTGCCCTCTCTCAGAGACGACCGCTCATACAAACAGGTAGTCTCACCGGAGTGGGATCTTACCATAGACGGGACCCATGAAGTGGAGCGTGCTCACCAAGCACTGATCAGGGCGGCTAGAGGGGTGGAGGTTCGCTGGGAGCCTGCGGCGGAGGGATCAGATGCTCAAGTATCAGGGCCGGACACCGTTGGTCGAGAGCGTAGCCTGACCAAGGGATCCAACGGCCAGGATGAAAGAAGGTTGGTAGAGCGAGATCCATTTCCAGATATGGTTAATTTCATAGAGTTAGAGGCAAGACAGGGAAAAATAGGGCTAAACATCTCCCAAAATGGCAGTCAACCCCTGCAAGTTGGTGAGGAGAGGCGAAGAGCAGAACAGAGAGGGGGGCCAGAGCATGCAGGCCCTAGAAATGGCAAAAACCCACTCCGTTATGACATGCAAAGTAGTTCCCCAAAAGGGAAAAAGGTACAAGCTTTGGGACAAAAGTTGGTAAAGGAAAGCATCTGTATGGGGAAGACAACGAACGAAGCGTCGCTTTTGGCCAAAAAGTTGGACCCAAAGCAAAGTAGGTTGCCAAACGGGAAAAAGTGGAGTACTAGGGGTCCAGAGCAGGAGAGGACAGGTACCATTTTGGGAAAGACGACGAGCAATCAGCTGCTTGAAGACAGGGAGAAGACTCATTAGAGAAGGAAACAAACGTGGGGTTTGAATCACAGGGAAAAAGGATGTAGATATTTGGCAAAGACGCATCGAGAAATGAAGAGGCCAACGCATCGAGGGTTGCGTTCAACGCCTCGATCACAACCCCCAAGGTCTCGACCGCAGCGCCAGCAAATCAGATTAAGACACGTGACGAAGGCGACAGAGGAGGCAGTATACTGCACCAAAGGCACAATATAGGCTATGGCAACCCAAACCCACACTCAGAGCATGCTTCGAAAGCAACCAAAGAGCGCATTCAGCCCACACCCAACCATTCAGTGCATTCTGGGCCTAAGCCCAAGGTATTTAATGAGAAGAACGAGGGCTTTTATGGAGAACTTGGTGTTCGGCCCAAAGAGGGGCCCAGTTCAGGGGGAGAACAATTAACTATTTGCACAAATGAATGTGTCCCCATCTCACCTCTTGTCCTAGATGAAGACGATCGAGATGATAGACTTAATCTCGATGATGACTGCATTTATTCAGATGAAGAGTCGATTGAATCGGAGGACCTGGCGAACGAGTTTTCGAACATATCTCCGGAATTTGTGCCCTCCACATTCCCCTACCCCCCCTCACAACCAATGGCTCCTAGCTCGACTAATGATGGTACAGGGTTCAGAGTTCACAAAGTCGCTAAGCAGACCATTGAGGAGTCCTTAGACGACTATTTGGAGATTGCGGCAGCCGCAAAATTGGCCACGACAAGCGACGGAGGTACATGATCCTTCCTTGCATCTATTTTTAATTTCAGTCACAATACTCAGATATTTTTTATTATTTTTAGAAGACAAATTAGATACTATGTAGTACAACTGCCCACCACAGGCTGCCTCTCAAAAGGTGGTTAACTAATTAGGTGACTCTTGATCATAGGCAGTTATATTTATACTCAAATTATTTTTTGTATACTTTCAATATGGGAATATTATTCACAAATACGGGGTATTACATACACCCCACCTTAGAAATCAGCGTCCTCGCTGAGTACGGGGCACACATCTAGTGTAGGATCTGCCTTTCTAGCCGATGTAGCGTCGTCCTCAATCGTGATAATTCTGGAGACTAGTCCCACACCGTAGGTAATTCCGGAGACTATTTCACTCACACCTCGATAATTCTGCGGACTATCTCACACTGCAGATCATACTGAGGCCCTCTTCTACATCCGGTGTCGAAAGTCGGCTCTGATACCATTTGTAACGCCCCGCCCCAATACTCAGACAAGTTTTATTATTTTTAGAAGACAAATTAGATACTATGTAGTACAACTGCCCACCACAGGTTGCCTCTCAAAAGGTGGTTAACCAATTAGGTGACTCTTGATCATAGGCAATTATATTTATACTCAAATTATTTTTTGTATATTTTCAATATGGGACTATTATTCACAAATACGGGGTATTACAGTAGTCTTGCGGTTAACGATACTGATAGGAACGCTCTCCTCCTTAACAAAATAAGAGGCTGGGAGACCAATAGAGTTAACATTATCTCGAACTCGAATTCCAGTTTGAGTCACGCTCTCTTACCTAACTGTAGTTAATGGAGGCCCTATTCTGGAACGTAAGGGGCCTCGGTAGGCTGGAAAAGCGGAAAATGGTCAAGGAAGTCATAGCCAAATCAAAGGCTAACATTGTGGGTCTGCAAGAGACCAAACTATCATATGTGTCTAGACTCAGTAGGTTGGGGGGTAACCGAGTTTCAGAATGGAGAATGTCCCCTTCTGTGGGGGCCTCTGAGGGTATCGCTCTAGGTTTTAACCCAGACATTTTTCATGTCTAGACGAGCTGTACAGGCAGTTTTCACTGTCGGTCTTGCTCCAGCACAAAGCCGACATGTGGACTCAGTCAGTTACAGTAGTCTATGGTCCGCATATGTCTGTTTCTAGAATAGTTTTCTGGGCAAAACTTAGAGCAATCCAGACCCAATGGCCGCACCCTTGGGTGGTGGGGGGTGATTTTAACATCACTCGATTCGCCTCAGAGCACAGAGGCAGAGGAGCCAGTGAGTCAGATAGGGAAGCTTTTAATGAGGTGATCACAGACCTGGATTTGGTCGACATTCCCATTTCTGAGATAGGCTTTTCACCTGGTCCAATATGCAAGCGGCTCCCATACTAGTTAAACTATATAGGATTCTGGTCTCCACTGACTGGGAGACCAGATTTCTGCTGGCTTCAACCAAATCACTCCCTAAACCAACATCGGACCATGTACCTATTTTCTTATCTGCCGGGGAAGAGCAACCAAGAAAGTATTCAAAGTTTAGATTCGAGAAGGCATGGTTAGAAATCCGAGGCTTCCATCATATGGTCAATGAGAATTGGTCGCGCCCGACCAAGGGGGTGAGGCATCCGCTATATGGTGCGAAAAAATTAGCAGACTCACGGGAAAGCTCAGGAAGTGGAACAGGAACATATTTGCACTAATTTGGATAGCAAAGGAGTACCTTCTTGAAGGAATCGAGGAACTGGAGAAGACTGAAGAAATTAGGGATCTACTATAGGAAGAGCGGAATCGACTGCTCCAATTCAGACAGGAAATTGACCAACTGTACAAGATTGAGGAAATCAAATGGCAACAACGATCCAGAATCTCGTGGCTCAAAGAGGGAGACGCGAACACATCATTCTTCCACCGAGTCGCCAGTGCCCGGCGTAGATCTAACCTCATTCACTTGATCCACTTGGATTCCGAAATGATACAAGGCGACGTAGCTATTAAGTTGGCTTTCCAGTCCCACTTCAAGCGCCTCTTTGGGCACAAAGCAGACTTGAGAGTCCCTCTCCAGCACGACTTCTGGCAAGACCAAGCAGGCAACTTCGATCCTGGTCTCCAATCCCTCGAAGCACCCTTTACTGAGAAAGAGGTATGGAAGGCAGTTCAACAACTTGGAAAAGATAAAGCTCCAGGCCCAGATGGTTTTCCGATTTTTTCTATCAGATTTTTTGGGAGGAAATCAAAGGTGACTTAATGAAGGTGTTCGCAGACTTCTATGAGCATAAACTCAAATTAGGAAGATTCAACCATACGGAGGTTGTACAGATTCCTAAGAAAGAAGATTCCCGACGAGTTGGACCCATAAGTCTCCTTAACTGCTCTGTTAAGATCATTACAAAGATTCTCGCTAACAGACTGGGAAAGATAATAGATAGCCTCATTAGTCAGGACCAGACGGGATTCATCAAAGGACGATGTATCCAGGACAGTATAGCAACGGCTGAAGAGACTATCCATCAATGCCACACTTTGAATTCTAAGAGCTACCTCCTCAAGCTGGATTTCGAGAAAGCCTATGACTCGGTTGAATGAGACTGTTTGTTGGAAGCACTGGCTGGTAGAGGTTTCGGGGACAGATGGATCAGATGGATCCACACTTGTCTTACCACCAGCAGAACGACTATTTTGGTAAACGGGGTATCAGGCCACCCATTCTCCTGCAAACGGGGGCTCAGACAAGGAGATCCGCTCTCACCCTTCCTCTTTACCATTGTAGCAGATGCTCTAAGATCCATGATGGCTAAGTGCAGTAGAGTAGGTAGGATCATCCCAGTGGCCAAGGGAGTCAATCTTTAAGGATGCTCTATACTCCAATATGAAGATGATACTCTTCTATTTGGCAATGGCAACCTAGGGGAGACTACCATCTTCAAAGATATCCTGTATTGTTTTGAGGCGTGGTCTGGCCTCAGGATAATTTCCACAAAAGTGCTCTCATTCTCATTGCCCTGACTCCAGAGGAGGCCCTTGAACATGCCACAATCCTCAATTGCCCCATCGAGAGTTTTCCCATCCAGTACCTTGGATTGCCGTTAAGACCCGGAAAACTAAAAAAGGCGGATTGGTTACCCATTAATGACCAGGTTGAGAAACGGCTAGCAGGCTGGAAAGGCAAAGCTCTATCTCTGGGAGGGAGAATCACACTTATTAATGCAGTCCTCTCCAACCTTCCTACCTGTTATCTCTCCTTTTTTGAAATGCCACGATGGGTAATCCAGAGAATTGACCGGACTCGGAAATGTTTCTTATGGAAAGGGGCAGACCCGGACCGAGGAGGATATCACCTCATTAGATGGGAGAAGGCGTGCATGAAAAAGATTCATGGAGGCCTAGGTATAATTGATCTTCGAGATATGAATCTAGCGCTACTGGGTAAATGGTGGTGGAAAGTGTTCCACCCTAATGGAGAAGGGTGTCAACAATTTGTTCAGGGATACATGCATGGGAATGGGTCGCGAAATCTGGGCTTCAGGATAGGTCCTCGGATTTCCTGATTCTGGAAGGGCATCACTAAGGCATATGAACCATTCAATAGTTGTGTAAAATCAGCGATCGGTAATGACAGACTCACCAAGTTTTGGTGGGATACGTGGTGTGTCGATCACACACTCAGATCCCTGTTTCCCGAGTTATATGAGCAGGCGGCACAACCACATTGCACAGTGTCCGCAACCTGGAAAAGAGGCGCCTGGAATCCATCTTTCAAACAACCGCTTGACCTAGCCTCTCAGCTTAGGTTAACGGAACTTCAGGCCTGCATCACCAACACTGGAATTGGCTGTTCTCAGGGTCCCGATAAGAAAACCTGGGGATTGGAGAAGAACGGCAAGTTCACGGTCCGCTCCATGTACAGTCGCATCCATTTTAGGGGTTGTACCCGAAAATGGTCAGCCGTCATCTGGAAAACGAAAGCACCGCTAAAAATCAGAACTTTCTTATGGTTGGTACTAAATGATGTGATTCTGACAAGAGAAAACCTCGTTAAGCACCAGCCGAGTGTGGACTCCCAATGCTGGTTCTGCCACGCTGCCCTGGTGACTAGAGACCACCTTTTTCTACAGTGTCCTAGGAGCAAAGCGGTACTCGTAGAGGAACTTAGTGCCCTAGGGACAAATCAATACCCTAATACATACGAGGACCTGTGGGTAGGCTCAACGTTCGCGTCGAAGAGGGGTTCTATGAGAGAAGCGTGGTATATCACTATCGCCGCAATGACCTGTGTTTTATGGCTAGACAGAAATAATCTTTACATTCGTAGAACTTGCAATAGTATTTCTGACAATTTGCCTCACATTATGCATTTTATTTTATTTTGGGCTAATGTGGCAGCAGCAGGTCCAGGGGAAGGATTTCGAGTGTATTTCAGGTAGAAGAGTTTGATGATAATGAGATCGAGATCAGGCCGACGATCGATTGATAGCCAGCACGGCCGCTTCTGGTCATTGATACCCACCACCCCAGGGTTTGTTGGGGGGATATGATGTATTTCTTTGCGGCTGCACTATGTTCCTTTTGTCCCACCCTCCATGTTCAGGGTGGAGTTTAGGTACTTTTTGTTTTGTTTGTAGAATTTTGTAGTCGGCTCAGTACTCTGAGTTTGTTTTATTAATCACTTATTAATAAAACAAGGTGGCCAGACTCCACATTTCCTTTATAAAAAAAAGGATACAACTCCTCAATGGAGTAAACTACAAAATTACTGCACACTTTATTAGCAGGCTTTTAACATTAAAAAAATATTTCCATATCACCTCCATTGTTCTTTACCACTTGGAACCTTGAATTTTCTTTTATTGGCACCGGAAATCCTAAAAGTGAAATCTTTCGGGTAATATAAAAAAGTACCTAACCCAACTAAGTGTTAAATTTCTTTAACTCACACAGGTGAAAACCGGCTTGCCTCTAGCTTTGTATGATCGTATGATTCCTATCTCACACTCACTCACTCATTCTTTTTCCCCACATGAAGGGAACTAGTAACTATCCTTATAAAACCTCAATATTTTTATACAAACATATCACTCACTCTTTTTTTTTTTTAAGGAAAAAGGTGGAATAAGGCCACCCTGCTTCATTAATAAGAAATTAACAAAACAACCCCAGCATATTGGGACAAGTTACAACCTACAGACAGAAAAAAAAAAAACATGAAGCGACATGACCAGTACATATAATCAGCTCACTCTAAACTACGAGGACCAACTAATTGTATGTCCGTCAAGCAAGCTTCGAACCTACAGACAGGAAAAAAAAAAACATGAAGCGACATGACCAGTACATATAATCAGCTCTCACTCTAAACTACGAGGACCAACTAATTGTATGTCCGTCAAGCAAGCTTCGAGCACCCACCTCCACGGCACGCACACACCCACCTGAAGCGAATCATGCGGGATTTGAAAATTTACCGCTCCCATCCTTCTACCTCACCACAGCTACTTCACACATGGCCCAATCGGAGTCACACCCAAAAGGAGAGCCGTGAAGAGGGTACTCACCTCTGTCACGCTATAGCTCTCATCAGCAATTTCTCACCAAACAAAACACTCGGTCACCCTAACCACGAACACCGACAAGCAGAGAACCGTGAAGAGGATACCTTCACCTCTCACACGCATCTACTCTCTCTAGTGATTTCTCACAAACACTAACAGACACTAGCACAGAATAGAGAGAAGCAACATCTTTACTCTCTCACTCTCTCACACTCTCTCTTATGCAAAACCCGAAACAATCACAACTAACAGAAGCATCACCTTTCCCTCTCGTCCCTACGGGCGGTGGACGTTGTAGATTGCAGGTTTATTGATGAGGGCGTAGTGGCGGCGCTGTTGCGGAACCTGTGACCGTTGATTAACGGGTGTCGAATTCAGGGTGCGACTACCCCACTACCGATCAAAAACAGATACATCTCCACCTCAACAATTTCTACAGGACACCTCATGGGGAGACCCCGTCTGCGGGCCCAAGCCCCACCTAGTGCTGTAAATGTGCGCACCTATGGGGGGGCCCCGTCTTCGGGCCCTAGCCCCATAACCGTATAACACCGCTCCGCGATAGTTGAGACAAGCACCCCGACAGATGAAACAAGTGAGCGCACATCACAGAGGGACACCATCTTTGGGCCCAAGCTCCACAAACGTGCAAGACAACCTAAACCTTCTAGAGTTACTCCCTTAGAAACGCACTTTTGCACATCCAAGCACACCCGGCTTCTACACACGCATTATCAACCGTCGGAAAAACCAAATTATAGCTGCAGATCGCCGTGATTGGGCCCAAGAGTCTGGACATGGTGGCAAGCGCGAAGAACAACCGGGCCAACAACTCGCAAAACCCCCCCAAACCCCAACCCCAAAAATCACACCCCCCACTCCAAATACCGGGATCGTTGCCACGGCGGACGGAACGAGAAGGCCACGTCCGCCGACTAGTAGGTCCGGTGGGCGTCGGTGGAGCACTGGCGGAGACGAGACGGGGGAGGCCACGACAAGATCTGGAAGGATCTGGGTGATGGGGAGCAGTCGATGTTGCTGACGGTGGCGGTGGGAGGGGTGACGAACGGTGGATCCGGGGGGGTCAGGAGTATGGGGAACGGATGTCAACGACGGTGGCATCAGATGTAGGTTGAGGTGGGTGCCGCGACGCGCGCGCCTCCGTCGACGCGAGCGGCGAAGGCGCGGTAGACTCGCCTTCAACTCTGTCAATGCAAGGCGACGGCGAATCGGCGAAGGCGTGTGGAACTCTGTCGACGCGATCGGCGAAGGCATTGAACTCCATCACCGCAGCGACGAACGGAAAGGGACACAGCGCAGGCGGCGGGAAGGACGGGGGGACGACGGGGTGGGGGGGCGGCGGCGCTTAGGGCTAGCCGCCGCCGCCCCCAGGAGACTAGATCTAGGGTTTTCTCAAGAAAGGGGGCAGTTGGGAGCCACTCACTCATTCTTTTCCCCCAAATGAAAGGGAACTAAACCTCAATATTTTTATACAAACATACCCTGCAAACCATCAAACTTCAATATCCTAAAATTCTCCCCAACAAAGAAGCCTCGGTAGCTATTTCCCTCAAGTCGGTTGTAACCACAGGACCTCAAGGGGTAAGAAGATAGGTTAAAATTTACAGTACAAAAACAACGGATTCATTCGTGGAGAAATTCAAGAACATGATAGAAAGGAAGGGAAGGCCTTTAACTTGCAAAGTTGTAAAAAGCCTATAGAGTTGAGACTTGAGAGAGAACGCCATAGATACAAGAGCCATAAATAAATAAAATACAATATTGTACATATAGTTTCAGCTCCTATTATGTAATTACATTAACAGAACGAGAAGATATCACAAGATCTGAACATATACAAATAGGGGCAGAACCTGATAAACACAGAAAAATTGTACATAGCAAATCACTGCTCTGTGGGCAAGGAAAATTTTAGCTACTCAAATCAGTATCAGCGTCAGCATCATTATTTAACCTTCAAATATATTTTCACTATAATAGTCATCTCTGCACTTTGGGCAAGGAAAATTTTAGCTGTTCAAATCAGCATCATCTACATTATTTAACCTTGAAATATATCGGTCACTATATTAGTCACATCAGTAAATGAAACCAAACTGTTAGCTCTTTACATTTATGAAAAGCATTTGTCCTATTACATGTCTATGATCTAAAACTACAGGGGCTCTACATCAAAACAATCAACTCCTTGGTGCTCGTTCTAAAAACTATAACAAAATATCTTTTTTCCTCTTTCCCATGGCAAACAGATGGAAGGATTATGATTAGCGTACATAAAGCTACTATTCTACAGAATAATACATGAAAATATTACAGATTCAGTTTAGGCAATGACAAAACTCCCAGCAAAGAGTAGGGAGGAGGAATGAACACCCTGGCATTGTTCTCGATACCACTGCCTCCGCTATTTGGAAATGACAGAGCTAGGAAGTCCTCATCTTTCAATTGATAATTCTTCTGGGTTGTTGATCTGGAAAAATAATTAAATCCCCCTGTTTAAAGACAATACATTAGCAACATCACAAACAAATCCAACGAATTTGAGCAAAAATATTCTACTCCTAACAATCAATCAGCTTTGCAGGAGTACAAAGAACAAAATACTGCAGTTGTTCAAGTAAAGTCTTCCGTTACAATTGTTTATGAATTTAAGAACACAACAATAACATACACATTATGACGGGCACTACCTTTGAATGAGGCGAAGAGGGCTGATCTGGAGAAGATCGCGCAGAATTTCCTTGGTACAGGCCATGCCTTTGCTCGTGCACTGTCCTCACTAGATTGCCGTCATTTGCATGCGGAACTTCATTCACACCCAGTAGTTGTACACGCCCAAGTGACCCAAACTCTAAAGACTCGGAAGATGAACTATACCCAGTTCCTTGATCATATGTGTACAACATTACAACAGAAGGGCCAACACCATTTGAATTCACACCGGGCACTGAATACACAACATATGGCATATTTGGTGAGGCAAGCGAGGAGCTCAATGAAACAAAAGAAGTATTTTGAGGTTGGTGTGAGGTAATTGTTTCGTGCCAGTAGGAATCCCACCGGCGGTTGGGTCTCTTGTCGTTAGGGCCCAATCTATCCATCCGTGTGTTTGGCCTCTCAGATTGATTTCGCCCGTGGTTACGGCCAGCAGCACGTGCTTTTGCAGTGATCCAGCATCCATCTCAATCTCCATGGTCGTTGCGGTCATAATTGTAGTTTCCTCTGTGATTTCTTGTGCTTGAAAATTGTCGATCCCTAAAAGGGACCTTCTAAAAAAAGGAGCACGAAATAAATCAATAAAATAGTTTTGACAGATTTTTAACTGCATAAATATGTTAATAACAATTTATGATACAAATATGTTATATTTTTACTTTTTTACATAAAAAGAAAAGTCAATTTGAAAGGTAAATTTTTGTGGTGGGGCTCTGGGCTATGAAGCACAAACACTTCTATTTGGCACTTCTATTTGGCGGCTGTCGTCTAGAAACGATTTCGCGAAACTTGCTTATTCAGTTGTGAAATCTTTTTTCTCCATTCAGTTGTGAAACTTCTATTTGGCACTTCTATTTGGTGGGGCTGTGCGCTACAGACACTTCTATTTGGCACTTCTATTTGGGTGTCGTCTAGATACGATTTCATGAAACTTGCTTATTCAGTTGTGAAATCTTTTTTTTCTCCATTCAGTTCCACTAGGATTAGTTCTTGACCTCCTCTAGTAAATTGACAATAACCATTTGATAAGAACATTGAAAACATTTGCAATTATAAAGGTTGAGTCCAGCAACCTCATGAACTTTAACATGAATAGTTAGTAGCAAACGTGTAATCTAACTCATAGCCTCATCCTTCTAATAATCGTTTGAATAAAAATAAAAAAAGAAACCAATTAGTAATACAGTACCAGATCCTGAAACCTTAAACCCGGTTGTAAAATCTGTTTTCTCCATTCAGTTTTACAAAAGGATTAGCTTTCGAGCTCATATAATGAATTAACAATCACCATTTTACATTTCATTGCCTACATCAATTTGCAGTTGTGGTCTGCCCCTAATCCTACCTACTCCAACTTCAATATTACCCTTCATAATAGACACACTCATCAGTCGCCCATGCACATGTACAATCAACCTCGAATCCTTCTGCCAATTTGCAGTAGAAGCAACCTCTAACAAAGGTTACCAGGAATGGGTATCGCTTCTGTACGTGGATGGAACGAGAACGTGGTACATGGATCATTTACTTGTCCTAAAACGTGATACACGGCGGTAGGTTTCTTCAGGTCACTTAGAATAGAATATAGAATGATTTGTAAAGGACTGCAAAGGAGTTGTGCATTGTGCAGACGTATTGTAGTATAATATAGATTAAAGCTGGCAGTGGACCGGGTTTGGGTCGGACCCATATAGGCCTAGGCCCGAGCCCAAAGTTCAATAGGCCCGAACCCAACCCGACTTTTCTTTGGGCTTCGAAAATTAGGCCCGAGCCCAGACCCGAATTAGGCCCGCAAAAAAGGTTCGGGCCTAGGCCTAAAATACTTATGCATGTTCTATTATATAACTCTCCCATAAAATAAAGCTATATCAAGAATAATTTATGATAATAACAATAAAAAGAATACTACAAACTTTTGAATACATCTAATTTGTCTATTTTCATTTAATTTTATATACAAGGCATGATTTTTCTATCTATAAACATAAACACTCATTTCAACTTGCTTACATGAATATTTTTCTTTAAAAAAAACTCGTACATAAATATACATGATGAATACATAAATATAAACATGCACATATAAAAATTTGAGTCGGGCCCATCGAGCCTAAGCACTTGGGCCCAAGCCCGGCACGAATTTTTCCCGGACCTAAAAATTTGAAGCCGAGCCAGGCCTGAAATGAGAATTATTAGCCCAAGCCAGCTAATTATTGGGTCGGGTTCGGGCCAATTGCCACCCTTAATATAGATTTATCTATAGAATATAGAATAATGGGGGCTACTGTGCAACTCTGCCTAACTTAGCTAGGGAGATATCTCAAAACGCATATACTACCATCCTAAATTGAAAATCTACAACGTTATACGTGATATACTCACAAAAACATGCACAAAAATTGAATGAACTCAATGAGTTATAACCACTCCATGTGAACTCAAAATAGAGTAATTCTATTTTGCTTATAGAATGTAAATTCTTTTGTCGCATAATAATGGTTAAATCTCAAAATAAAGTAATTCTATAATGTTTATAGAATGTCAATTTTTCTGTCATATAATAATCAGTTAAACTCATGGAATTCATTTGAAAGTTTGCGTACACTTACTTTGTAGGTGTAGATCACTTCTAACGATGTGGATTTTCACTTTTGGATAATCAAGAGATGAGTTTGGAATGTCTCCCTATCTAAGTTGGCTAGGGTAAGATACTAGACTAGCCTCCTTATTCTTTTATATGAGTTTCGGTTGCGAACAGTCTTTTGGTGCGAACTGGCATGCAAACGCCTATTGTCGCTATCGCCAATAGCGGCAGCAGTGCAAATGATGCTCCTATTCGGAATAGCGGCATCACTATATACTTTTTAAAAACTTGCACTGCTGTCGCTATTAGCGATAATGGCAACAGGCGTTCGCATGCCAGTTCACACCAAAAGTCTATATACATAGGGGGGCAACTCAACCTAGCTAGAAGGACAACTCAAAATTCATATATTGACCATCCAAAATGTAAATCCACACCTTTAGATATTATCTACATCACGAGTACAATGTACAAAATTTGAAATTAACTCGACGAATTTTAATCACTTATAATGTGACTTAAAACAGAGTAATTCTAGACCATCTATAAAACTAAGATTTTTTAGTCACATGATACACGGTTAAATTTCAGGGAATTCATTTGAAATTTTGCACAGTTTTAAGATGTATATCACATCTATCAGAGTGAATTTTCAAATTTTCATACTGGATAGTCGAAACTAGTTTTGAGATGTCTCCCTATGTAAGGTAGCTAGGGTGGAACACTAGCCAGTAGCCACCTTACTCTTATATACTACATAGTACATATAGAATGCAACAGTATGTTATGAGATGAGATCAACGTGCCTCTTGTTAAAAATTTATAAACTTACTTGAGTAGTGAATTCCATCATGGTGATTTAGTATTAGTAAACAATGGAAACAAATGCAACACAAGTAACAAATGTGCATATGATTGCTCTAAATGCATTGTTAAATATTGGAAACGTTCATTTTATAGTTCCAAATCTCTAATGTATCATGTTTTGAAACAAGTTTCCAGATCGTGGGCGGCTTGGTGTTTTTGGAAACATCTTGTATAAGGAATGAAGGTTGGTTAACAATGCACAGCAACAACTCGAAAGCCGTTGGGATTGGAAGGAGGAGGCATATTCTTGTAATCAGCTGTAGTAAAAAACACAAAAAGAACCTTACATGATATGGCAGGTAGGTCCCAGTACCACCACAAAATCTTGGTGGCTCATCCCCATAACGCTGGAAAAAGCCAGTCGGCCTGTTCGGGCCTGACTGGAGAGGTGCAACTGGAACAAGTCGAGGTCCTCCATAACCCATGAGCTGAGTGACTAAGTTCACGTTGCCTGAAACTGGTCTTCCAGGACCCCCCCACAGCACATTCCCCTGTAAATATACGGGTAGCACCATTACAGGCGAAGGGTAGCCAAACGGTCCTTGATTAAGATTGGTTTGGCAGAGCCGTCCATACTGCAAATTCTGCCAGTGGCTAGCAAAATCAGTGTGGAGAATATCAGACTTGGGTTCATCAGAGGGTTCAGATGCACTACTTTTACGGGTTCTGACTGATCAAGGTTTTCTGTTGATTCAAAGGTCTGATCCAGCGCACCTACATGACTATCAACTACTCCATCTTTACGAAAATGGCTCGAAGGTCCATCAGGATTTCCTGTATCAGATTGGAAATTATGCAAGGGGAAAGGAAGCATTGTAAAGAAAGGACCAGGAGGGCCGGTAGGGTAAAATGCATCTGGAACAACCCCTGGGTTATTATCCTCCCTCTGCCGAGAATTACCAACATCCATCGGTGAAATTGGAATCATGGAATCCCCGCTTATTTGTTGTGCTGGATCATGACCAGGTAATTGATGGTTTCTAGAGTTTCTTTCTACCATTTGAGTCCTCATGGTTGAAAGTGAGACCCACTCCTCGTCATCCTCATCATCCTGTGGAGAAACCCGACCAGGAGAACCTTCAAACTGCCACCCACTCTTTGGTCTTCCAAATGATGTGTTAGTCAATGGTTTTCTTCCCCATTTATCCCTAGAAGATTTAGATATTCTTGCAGATGCTCCATTTCTTGAACTCTCACTTGAAGATTTACTACGGGAAGAGCTAGCTTGTGAAACTGGATGAAACCTCAAGTTTGGGTTCCTGTCATAAGGGAATTCCTCAGTATGATTCTCTCGTGCATGTGCTCTATGTTCAGCAACTTTTTGTTGTTGTCCTCGTGCAAAAGGAGAACCAGGCTTCCTTCCAAGAGTCGGTGGAGCAAAGTTATTGAATCCACCCACTACGAGATGTCGTTTCTCATCTGAATGTACCACCTGGGTACCGCCATGATCAGAGTCAAACCCTCTGCTATGGCCACAATTATCCTCTGGATTCAATTCAATCACAGTAGAACTCTCATTCTCTGATTCCAACTCTTCCTGGTTTGAACTGAGACTAGATCCAGAAGGGAAATGAGCCAGTGGTGCCGAAACAAAACCTTGAGGAAATTGCATACCTGAACCCCAGGAAGGATAAATCACAGTGAAATTTCCTGGAACCATTCCTGCCAAGTTTCTCTGTCCATAACCCATTGAAGTGAAAACAGGAGAAGGTTGAAGAGGAAGATGCGAAGAAGCTAAATGCATGGGTAACTGAAGCTGCCCACTGAAAGTAAGCAATCTAGAAGCCATCATATTAACCAAATCCTGCTCTTCCTGCTCCAACTCCAATGCCTCAGAAACAGAAGGGAGCTCCTCTCCTATATTAACAAAACCAGTTTCATCGCGATAGCTGTTTGAAACACTATTCATCTCTGTGGAGGCCTCAAGGGTTTGTTGAAACGAGCTGGGCCATAAAGATGATGGATCATCAAAAAATGACCTCGTATTATGGCCTGATACTTCCGAATTAATGTTCTTTCTTGATCTTGAATGAGAATTTTGTGTATCTACTGCTCTGCTACGCCGCAGTCGAGACAAAATCTTGGCAGAAGTGTCAGTAAGTTCCGGGCTAGACCGTGTTCTTGCAAAAGAGCAATCAGCCTTTAGATTTTTCTTATTCTGATCTGGTTGAACAGAACCATTAGAACTAGTAGTGCTCCTATCTAACTGATCAGAGTCCTTCGAGACAATATGATTACTAGAGCTTTGCTGGTTATTGGAAAGAGTTGATAAACTGCTGTTCTTGTATGCATTCTGGTGTGTTGACTGATGATGTTAATGACCTGAGCGATGGAACCTTGAAAAGAAAGATCACCCCTTTCTTTAGAATTTGCAGTGCTTCTCGAAGTATTGGAATCTTCGAATAGAAGAGATTTTGGAGGTTGCAAATTATTTAAAGATGAGCTAGGTGCATCAGGACGATGACCACTCCCATGCCTTTCCCATGTGTTCATGAAGAACTTATTCACCTCAGCAATAAGATTTTCTTTTGGGCATTGGAGGAGCCTGGCCAACTTTTTGGCACCAAATGCAAAAGCACTCTGTATTCTGAAAAAGTTGCCTGAAATCAAATAAACGGAGACACGATATATAAGGGAAGGAGTAAAAAATATATATACAATTCAAGGCATGTATATTCAAGTGGATAATCACATCTATACGATCATTTGCTGGATATTGACAGTAAGAGCTGTTATTTTCCAGCTTTCAGAATAGCAATAAAGAGAATAAAGAAAATACAGAGCTTGATACTGTTCCCATATATAGGAGCTAACCTCTAAAAAAGCCAGAAAATTAATATTGAACATGGAAGAGAGAGATACTAACAAATGAAGTACAGTGCAAATAAAAATTTAAGGTCTAACTGTAAGGTTTTCTTAATTTACATGTTACCCTAGCTTTGATCAGTTTTGTGTATGGTTATGAGTAATGACAAAGATGTAACATATAGTAATATTGCGTTAGTAGTAATAACAGTAAGACAAACAATAATAATACAAAAATAAGTGCATAATGACTCCAGCCAGTGAAACAAAAGGTAAAGTAAGCACCAAAAACAGTAACTAGCTAACAAGAAGAGATGCAGAAGTTTATAAATAAAGGAGGCTCATTCCTATAAAAAAAATTTACTTGTACATCAAAATAAATGACCGTCTGTCAGGAGGTGCCAAGAACTGTAAAAGGATCCCAAAGTTAGACAAGTTATACTTACAGTTGCACACTTAATTATAACGCTAAAATTGAAATAAAAAACAACTCTCAGATTCTTAAAAAAACAGCCCTCAACTCACTTGCTGACCAATGGCGTGAGGGTTCTGTTCGGGTTTCGCACACGTGCTTCTCATGTGACAATTTTATGACCAAATACCCCCATTTCAAATTATATTATCTTCAACATCCCCTTCCCTCTCCTTCTCCTCCTCCGCCTCCATCTTCAAATCCGCCCCTCCCTCATCGGCAAGAACTCAGCATTACTAATTGTTGTTGAGGATAGCGTTGGAAGCAGATATGAAAAGCTGATATGAAAAGCTGGTACCAAGCTCTCAAATCCGTGCACTAGGAGTTAAGGAGGGTGACAGTGGCACGGAAAGAGGAGGGTTGGGACTTGGGAGGTGAGGTTGGAGATGAAAGCACGGATCTTTTGGCAGGAAGTGACGGAGTAGGTGAGGAGGATGTCGATTGCAGTCTGGATCGAGTTTTTGGGGTTGGGAGTGTAGGGGGGAGTAAGAGATAGAATAGGTGGATACCCAATAAGTGGAAAGCCATGACTTTTTTTAGGAATATAAGAATTTGGGTTGGTGATTGAGAGAGAAAAGAAGGGGGATCTCGGTTTGGTATACAGGGATTGGGTGAGAATTTGAAATGGTAAGGGATTTTGGAAGGAAGGAGGAAGGGGAGGGAGAAGCGGCGGTTGTCGAGGTTGGAGGTGGAAGGGGGGTGGTGAGATCATCCGAGTTGACGAGGGGAGAGGTGGACATGAGGTGGGAGAAGGGGAAGAAGATAAGGAGAAAGGTTTTGAGCGGTAACGAGCAATCAAGTCTAATGCATACTTTATTAGACACAAGGGTAAAAAAGTCATTTCGTAGCTGCCGTTAACGCATCCATGGACCAAACTGAGAATGTGAGTTGGGGGGTGTTCTTTCAGAATCTAGGAGCTGAGGGATTTTTTTCCAGAAAGTGAAACAGATTTTCAATTTAGCCTAAATATAGTAGAGATTCAATATGAAGGACCCTAATGACAGGCTACATCACCATACGCAAGTCGTAATGACTAAGATTTAATTTAAGTCCGAAGGTTCAGCCAGTTAGAAACTTAGGACAAATTAAATAAGGAAAAGATGTTATTTTAACCACTATCAATTAATTATTGTGGTTAACCTAACAGATGAAAAAAGAACTAGTAACAAAAGAAGAACTACTAATGATCACAACATGAGAATATGGACCAGTATGTCACATGAGTTAGCGATGAGCATTTAGGAGCAAAAGAATATGGAAGAATGACAGAAGGATACACGAAGCTAAAGCAATGTGCAACCTATTTCCAAATTGCAATCATATAAATCTCTATTCTGAGCAGATTGATTGTTTGGTCCATCAAATAATACAGTAAAAATCCTCTTCAAAGTCAGAAACTGCACGATTGTTTGGGGAGTGGGTGTATGGTGATTGTTAGGGGCGATAGGTGGGTGGTGGTGGTGAGGGTGGTGGGGAGTGAATGTGGGGCTTCAAAAGTTTGTGTGAGTTGGGCTCAAAGAATGCCTCCCCCAGTTTCAAACAAAACCAAATCTGATCTTAAAATAGCTTGGCGAAAACACTTATAACAGTCATGTACGATAAATAGGGAGGGGAGAAAGGAAGAAACTAGAAGAATCACATTTAGAAAGGTCAGACTACATACTAAACGAACTCCATTAACTGGGAGTTAACACTTCCACACGAGAATAACCAACCAGATACTTAAATAGGTTTAGCGAAAAAGGATACTATTAACGTCAAAAGGGGTAAAGAGAAAAACTGATACATTAAGAAAGGTTAGCCTATAATCTAACTGCTGACTCCATTAAGCAGGAATCTTAACACACATTTTTCCCAATCACGCTATCACCCACCACTATTTAATAATCATTATACTAATCACCTTCTGAAATTTTCAACAACTCATCCCAAAGAAAGATTAGGGTGTGAGATGTCTCAACAGCTAATTCTGAGAGTTTACCATTAATTCCCCATTACAATTATTTGGAAAAATATACCCAGACAGGAAAAATTCCATAGAACAATTTAAGTTCAATATTGCAGAAAAGGAGAAACAAAAAATATATATTTAAAGCAGAATACCTTTGCTAACACTTCGACCAAGGTTGTTGTTTGTACGTAATGGATCAATAACATTAAAATGCTTCGAAACAAAAGGTAGACCATGATTATCTTGACTACCAGGGGAAACAGCATATACTGTACCACAAGCCTCCAAAAAGGGTTTTCTCAGCAACAATTCACCACTATCTTTTCGAGGAGCTTCAGCTGCACGATTTTAAAGGATACAACAATAAAAATGCATGTGCAACTGAAAATGTAGAAATAAACTAGAATAGTGACTTAATGAGTCTACCAGTCATATCTGGGAGGGAACTAATAGGGACTGGTCCACAAAGACTAACACAAAAGTTGTCCCAGTCAAAATTGCTGAAAAAATCGAGAAAACGATACAGGACCTGTACTTGCACAACAGTTCACGCTATCAGATTCAAGTCTGCTAGTAATAAAAAAGTGCAGTTGCAGGTGAAACAAAGTTAGAAGTGTGCTTAACCAAACAGAAACTATGTAATAATAAATAAATAAAATTAAATAAAGAAAAGAAAGAAAAAATCGTGATCATAAATCTGGCAAGATGTGAGAAAAAATTAGAAGAAAAGGGAAATAATTTAAACTACCTAGCTAATATACGTACACTTAAACTCCCCTTCTTTTTTTCTACACTTACAAGTTTTTAATTCAAATTTTATTTCCTTTTCTGTCTACAAGCAAAGTTAACAGACTTAAAACTCTGTAATTATTCCAGAACTTGTACATTACAGTAGTATCGAATAAGAAGAATACAACACAAAACGAAGAAAGTTACCTCAAGCGGTCCAGCAAAAGAATTGTTAAAAACATGAAAAATGTAGAGAACCAATGTCTCCAAAGCATATGTAGAAATAAGCCCGTGATGAGCACCAAGTATACGGCTCTCATAATAACACCAGGCCTTGATTAATATAATACTCCGCTTGAATAGATGATCTTGATCTATCAAGTGGTCAATCTACAATGAAAGGACACTTGCAAAGGTCATACACAGCTAAATTTCCTTAGGTAGCTCAGGAGATATTAAAATATCTGCATCTCACCTCTTCAAGAAAACAGAGAGTACATAACCCACCAACCTGATTGAAAGAAATATCTACAACAATGTTTTCTACAAGACATTTTAGTATCCTTACCTGCAGTATCACAAAAATAATGAAGCCAAGTCAGTAATCAACACAGTGAACAATACTACTGAAATTCATTGAGAGATTCTCTTCTCCCACAGCTCTTTAGTGTACATAAGAAATAAACAATGAATTAGTCTTCCATGAGAAGGGCAAGCAAGCATCATCTCTTTCAAATGGAAAGACTAAAAGAAAAGAGCAGGAAAAAAAAACAAATGTAGCGTACTTCTTATAAAAAATTCTTGGTTAAGTTCTCTTCTCCCATAGCTCCTCAGTGTCTAGAATAGCAGACTTTCAGCTACACAGGTAGGCTATTGCTATGGTCCACAATACCAAATAGATTAAGGTCTCCAGTCATATGCATGCATAACTGGAGGGAAGGTATCTCTTAGCTAAGAGTGGATTGACAAGATCACAGTGCCTATCTGTGGTTCAAACAATGGAAACAAAGGTTCTTCACATCTTCAATTTCTTTCTTAATATTTATGCATAGAGTGATTATTTCCTAAACTTCCACTAAACTCAACGCTACAGTCAGATTTCAGTATCTCCTTTGAAAGGGTTGTGTACAGTGAGATTGTGAGAATCTACGTTATCAGAAAACACAATAACATAGCAACCTCCCAATCCACTTCCCACAATCACATTAAAAGCAAGTAAAATGACTACAAACAAAGAGAGTACAGGCTGGAATGCATAGATGGAAATGATATCTATTAAGTACAACATTATATATATACAAAAGGATTGCAGAGTAAATGGAACAGGTTTTAAGTAGAAAAACCTAAATAAGTATGACAAATATCCTTGTTTGTAAACAAGGTCCAAAGGAGAAACAATGAATCAATTTCATAATGGAAGTCTATGGATATATCTACATTGATCAAAAAATAAATGGCAAAAAAACAGGGCATATATTTCTAAGGAAAACATACTTCAGCCTGAATGTATTGAACTTCTTTGACACGAAATTCAGCATTTTCACTCCCTTCTTCATTCTCTAGAACATTTCGAACCTCATTGGCCCAAGTATCTTTCAAGCTTTCATTACGACTGAATGCAGTCAAATCAATGTCTCCATCAGGTAAATACGTCTTCAGAGGAACAGACCCCAATGTGAAAACCTGAAAACCACAATGGCTGTCAAAGTTGAAATATAGTAACAATCTCAAAGGATTAAAAGAATATCAGTAGGACCCAAAAAAAGAGGAGAGGGGCAGGGGGGGGTTTAAGTTTTAAACTGGGAAACGTTAATCTGAAGCAGACTTGTTATCTACTCATACTAAGAGGTCATTACTCGAAGCTATGCACAATGAATATAGCCTATAGAAGCAAGTTCCTACCACAGAAATAAACAGAGAAAAGAAATGAAGAGAGGATTCTCAAGTGCCAACATCAAAACCTCCGTAAAAAACGAATAAGAAAACTGCTATTTTATCCTTGAGCATAAAATGTATAATTTCCACAGGTAAATTTTTTAGAGTTTCAAATGTTTCCTGACCTTCTCTTTAGCTCCAAATGAATGATGTATTTCATATAGATAGACAATGATTTGTACCTTGACACCTATACATATACATATATGCATATATGGATCCTTATGTCATAAATAAGCTTCCACTTGAACCCACATAACGAAACGATAATAACTCCCAAATTCCTCAACTACCTATGTTTACCTACTCGAACTAAAATTTTGTTCCTTTCTCCAACAAAAACTCCTGAATGGTAAACTAGTTTCCTAAAGCACCATGAACATATAATGCAAAGAGAAGGTTCTTCAGAACCCAGTACTCCCCATGCCTCAAAAGTAGAACATGTATGCACCATTCGGTCATCAATATGATTCCTTACACAGGACACTTCATTACTTGACACAGCAGTCTAAGCCCAAAATCACCTCCAAATATAAATTGTACTTATTATTCATTAAAACATCATATAAACCTCGTTGTTCTAAGCAATATCACCTGACTATAAGATTTTCATACTACTCTAACCATCACAAAGAGAACCTTCTCATAGGTTGGTTATATTCCACTTTACGTAACATGATAAAATCCTTAAAATGAATATATATATATATATATATATATACTATTTCCAGTTTTACGTATTTTATTACGTGAATTTTTGTATTATCAATCAATTTTTATTTCTTTTCTTCTCTTTGAACTTTTTATCAGACGCTATTTGATTCTTGTTAGAGCCCAAATATTTTGTTGATCTATTCTAAATGTTTTGTGATTTCTCTGAGTTTAAATTCGAAATTCTAAACCAGATTAATCATAATCCTAATTAATATCCCTAACCCTATTCACTACCCCGAACCCCTTCTCAGCCAACTCCACAACTCCCAACCTCTTTTACAGCCTTAATCAACCCTCCCAACTCCTTTTACGGTGTTAAATACCTCCCCCTATACTCCTATCTATATATATTTATATATATCCTACTTCCTATCTCCCTCTGTATATATTATACATATATATACACATGCATGCAGCCTACTCCACCTCATCTCTCCTATCTCCTTCGTCTCTAACACCCAACCCCCGAAGCTCCAACATCGAAACCCGAAGCTCCATTATTGACATACACACCAGCAACCCATCGCCGTCATCACCTCCACAGCAACCCCGAGCTCACCTCACCCTCCGACTTCCTCCCATCGCGACTGCAACCGCCACCCTCCCCCGAGCTCCCCTGTCTTCACCTCCGACTGCCAACAACCCGACGACCACCTCTCCATCACCTCAGCCACTCTCCCCCGAGCTCCCCTGTCTTCATCTCCGACTGCCAACAACCCGACGACCACCTCTCCATCACCTCAGCCACTCTCCCTCCTCACCTTCATCCCCAAGCTTCCCTACAACCATGCCAACTTCACCTGCAACCACTAGTCACCACCATCTCCACCTGCTGCTGCCTCACAACCAGCCACTGAACGCCACCTCCCTGCTCACCCCTAACCATCTCGCTGCCATTCTCCACCTCTACCTGACAGTGACTCAACCCCGGACTGCCATTCTCCTCTCCACCAACTCGAACCCAAGACTCCACTTCCATTGCTACCCCTCATCGTCGATGCCGAGTTAATGTTGTTGCTATCGTTGCTCGCTGAAGGTGTTGTCTCACTCACCGTTGTTATTGTTGATGCGTTCTTGCTTCCGTTCTTGCCGTTGTGCTGCCGTGCTGCCTTCAAAACCCGACAACGCCACCCGAAGTCGCTACCCCTTGCTGCTACCTCCATCTCAAGTTGTTGGCCTTCCATTTTTCGTTATCGAGCTTGTGTAATCTCCGTCTTCATTTGTATTGATTCTCGTCGCATTCATAATCATCAATAAAGGTAAGCATCTCTTGAACTCCATTTATTATTCATGTTCAAGAATTTATTTGAACTATCGCAAGTAGGTCTTTATATTGATTATCGTATATCAATAAATTATTAAATTTTATAGGACGGTTGCTAGACCAGCAATGATGTATGGAGCAGAGTGTTGGGCAACAAAGAAACATGTCCAAAATGAGTGTAGCGGAGATGAGGCTGCTAAGATGGTATACAATATAACAATATGATAATTGAAAGAGAACTACTTGTGGAGATCAACAATCTTGAACTACAATAACAAGTGAGTTCAAGTAGACTTGCATGCACACACGACATGAATAAATTGATTAGAAACTTGTATACAGAAATATAAAGTGAGTTGAATGTGTGATAATCAATTGTGTTATTGAGACTTGAATCATGATATGATAACCTGGCTTTGTACACTGTAGAAATTCATCCTAATTGTTGTACATTAATGTTGATGCATCCCATGATACAAGAACATGTATATTAATCTAGTTTCCAGAAAATCTTATGGATCTAGATTCCGATCTAGCATGTGTGGTAAAAAAAGAAATGATAGATTTAGAAACGAGCATATACGAGACATGCTCAAAGTAGCTCCAATCCAAGATAAGTTAAGAGAGAATTGCCTCAAGTGGTTTAGATATGTCTCAAGTAGACCTAGTAGTGCCCCCGTTAGAAAGTGTGATTTAATAAGTATTGAAGGTAGAGTTAGGGGTAGAGGAAGACCTAAACTAGCTTGGGTGGAAACAGTGAGAAAAGATATGATAGCTTGTGACCTTACAGAAGATATTGCGCTAAACCGAGCAGAATGGAAAACCAAGATTTATGTAGCCGACCTCAACTAGTTGGGAAAAAGGCTTTGTTGTTGTTGTTGTTGTTGTTGTTGTTGTTTTATTCATCGGCGAGTCAGAATAATAGTTTCTTTATCATATCATGCTATTAACTCATAGTCTCTTTATCATGTCATGTTATTAATTCAAGTATAAGACCGTTAATTTATCATGTTATCGAATATTCAACATTGTTGCCTCTACATTTTTTGTCCTTGCACTGAGAATTTGACCCAGTTTCCTACACTGAAATCTGGAGCTTTATATATGAAAATTGTAGTCCCTTCGAGTGTAGAATCCAGAACATTTTTCAGCTTCTCAATCCGATTAGTAGATTGCAAGATATTAGCATTTTAATGCTGTAACATCAGAGTATTCAGATTATCTGTTTTAAAATGTATCGTCCAGTAAATTAGTTGATAATGCAACTTACTATTGAAATTATGACCTGATAAAATCCTGCTTACTAATAGGCACATACGAGAATCAGATTATTATTTTTGTGGAATTTAATAAATATTTTATAATAGAGTTATAAGCCCAAGAACATGACCGCATATTATTGCTTGAACACGAAACCCGTAAAGAATTGACTGATAGACCTATCTACTATTCTTAGAATGTATTGTATGAATAACCGTTGGAACCGACAGAGAGTCTCAGTGTTCTAAATGGCGTCCGCCTCAGACGCCTAGCGGCGAATAACCGTTGGAACCCAGAGAGAGTCTCAGAGTCTACGTTCTAGAATCTCTGACGAAACTAGATTCGCATTCTCGTAGAAGCAGGAAAGTGAGTTTTAATACATACATGTACTGCTGTCCCAATTATAGTTAGTATAATTTAACTATATATATTGTTGTTCTACTTGTACCATATAATAGGTTGATAGATTTTCTCATATCATGCGTTTTTACACCACTTGATAATTCCATGATTACTACCCCTGATACATGTACCCGTACCTGCTTCACCTCTCGACATACCCATGATTACCGCCTTGATACTTCTCTAATTCTTGATTAACTGTCTTGATACCACCGTTTCTACTGATTATACCAACTACATGTTCATGATTAATCGCAGTAAAAGAATAACAAGTCGGGTTTATAGGGTACAACTTAGTAGTGGACAATATAGGAGAGTATACTCGGAAGGGTTCTGTGTTTCACGACCGTTTACTGTTTACTGATTACTGTTCGCTGAATACTGATGACGGATTACTGACTGCAGTATCCCGATTACATTTTATTGTTTACTGGTAACTATTCAATGATACCAATGGGCATTTTCTATTGACGGATTACTGTTTTCGAGTATACAATCCTATAGAATTCATCACTTACATACAAACGTCACTTGATTGAAATGCATCCGAACTTGTGGTAACACAGGATTACGTGCATTAGATAGGTTAATAAAAACTGCTAGTCCTAATAATTGATACTGAACATCGTCAAAGATTACTGAATACGGATTCTTGATCACCGAATACTGATTACTGAATATTGAATACTGATTACTAAATATTGATTCATTACCGATCATTGTTCTACCGATAGATTATACTTTCCAGTCCTGACTACTTTACCGATTATTGATTTCAATTGCATTGTACATGATCATATTCCAGTTGTTTGTTTCTTACAATATTACATTTATTGTTTCACTGCTTGTTGTTACTTACTGTTGTCCGAAGCTTGCTCTAGCGGACACTCCCCCAACACTAGATGTTGAGCTTACAGGTATCGCGTAGGAGCAGATAGAAGGACTTGGTGATCAGACCTTTTAAAGGATGAAGTTGGAATCACACTATCGGATTAGTTTATCCTATGTCATGTTTTCCCGCTATTATTGTTATAATCTCGTACTTCGTGTATCAGAGCATGTTGACCCGAAGTTTATGTTTCCAAACACTGGCAATTTCATGTATTACTTAAGTTATTTCATGATTATGGGATTATTTTATTCCAAGCGTGGTTGTGATCATGATATTATATTGTTGAGTTATAACTGTACAGCTTATGGATGAAGTGTATCATTTGCTGGGCCTTAGTTGCGTGCTCGTACTTCCATAGTTTGGGAAAGCGGGGCGTGACAATATAGGGAGGTGATCCCCTAAGGGTCTGTTTGGTTCAAAGGAGGGGAGGGGAGGGGAGGGGAGGGATTTTAATGGAGGGGAAGGAAGGGGAGGGAAAGGGAGGGGAGGGATTTAATGAAAACTCTGTTCAGTTCAAAGGAGGGGAGGGGAGGGAAAATAATAATTTTCTTGTTTGGTTCACAAGGGGAGGGAATGGATTTTATAACAAAATTACTTTTATACACTTTTGCATATAATAAGAAATTCATACAACCACTTCATACAATAAGAATTGAAACACAACGAATTAGAGAAATTTTATACAAGCATTGTCTTTTCTCTTTAGAATAGATACAAGCAAATTATGCAAGCATAAAGAACTTATTCTTCCTTGTGAGGTTAGCACATAGCAACAGTTGTCAATTTGCAACTTGCTACTCAAACAATGCTTGTGGATGAAGATCAAATTGTTGTTAATCTTCGAGTTTGTGGTTAATTGATCTATACATCAAGTTATGCCCCGTATAATTTTTAGTCATTTTTAAGTTGCCGACGTTGTAGATGGATGGATTTTTCTGCAAGCATATGGTTGATGTCAATCTTCATTAAGTATAACAGAAACATAAAATCACCACTCCAAAGTTTTCAACATGGTTAAAGGTTCAAGTATTAGGATGTAAGTGTAAAGCTCTCAACCCATTCCGAAACTTTGGAGTTGGCGTATGCGGAAAGGCCTTTCACTTGGAGGACATGATAGATATCAATCTACAGTAAGCATAAGAACAACACCGTCATCAATGGATATTGGCATTTAGCAGGACTAGGAAAGTTTGCTGCTTGGATGCATTCGTTATGTAGAAAAGATTCATCAAATTAAATTTATCTATATTGAATAAACAACTGTTTGTAGTGCAAAGATTGAGTTTTTAGTAATTCTGAAGTTATCAGTACTTGAGTTGCATGGTAATTTAACACAATATAATTTTTTCTGTTTCCTGCAGTATTGTTGGGAATCCATTGATTTGTGCAACTGGTTCAGAGCAGGAATGCTATGGAACAATGCTTATGCCTATTTCCTTCGATGTGAATAATTCTCAAGGAATTGAATCAGTCAAACACGAAATTTAAGGTCCACGAGTTCTCTTCATCGGAGCGATACTCCGATCTTACTGATGATTCCTCACTTCTGGTCCAAGCAATGGAGCAATGAAGATGATGATGAAAGGAAACTAATTAAAAGTTTGTATTGGAAGTTAAAAGAGTCTGTTTACTATTTGGAAAATTTTGTACAGGAAAAAGAAAGGAGTCGAGAGAGCACTGTAATGGTTGTTTAATAGCAGACTGTTTTATTTATTTGAGTTGGGATTTGATTTCTGGATAAAATGTATGTAATGTAATGTAATCAAAAGTTGGCATGCAAATTTTGTTGAGAAAATTGATTGTTCTAAAATGGGTTAAGAAGGGAGCTACTACTTGAAAAGTTTGATGCCATCACAGGTGTATGAAGAATGAAGAACCTATACACTACTGAACTTGATATCATACCGAACCTAGCATCACACTGAACACTGCTTCGAGCCCACCAAAAATGGAACTCAGTATCAGCAACAACAGAATCACTCTCCCACAAGTCAGACATTGGTAACTGCTTCTGATTCCTGAAACTTGATCAATTGATGCTTGAATCTCCAAACTCCGTCCATCACTCCCTCTCATACATCACAGATAAAATATACGATAATGATCAATCAGTTTATTATTCATACCACAACACTTCTACGAATTGTGTGAACTGCCATCAAGTAGCAAACATCAATCAATTTTGTGTGAAATAGCAAACATCAATCAAATGAAAAAGTGCACAAAGCAAGTAATGTGCATATACACACAAAATAAACACAAAAAGTAGATTAAATTCATGAACTTTGATTAAGTTCCAAAACATAGACAATAAAAGTAGATAAGAGACAAAAAAAAATCCTCCCAAAACATAGACAATAAAAAAGTAGATAAGACAATAATAGTTCCTTCCATCCCATCCTAACATGATCTTGAAGACTACTGAATGTTGACGGCGGACGGCGGATTGCGGACGGCGGACGGCGGACGGCGGACGGCGAACGGCGGACGGCAGAGTCGAGGGCCACCAGGATAGGGAGAAAGAGAGAGCGGGAGAGAAACAGTGGGTAGGGAGAAAGAGAGAGGTTTTTTATTAGATTAGGATTTAGATTTTAAAGGGCAATTTAGTCATGCTACTTTAAAAAATTAGCCCTATTTTCTCTCCCCTTCAAATCCCCCCACTTTTGGAGGGGAGCCAAAATTGGCTCAGGAGGGGTATTGCACCCCCCCCCCATTTTCCTCCCCTCCCCTCCTAAAAATTGAACCAAACAAGAAAAGTAATAAAAAACCCCTTCCCTTCCCTCCCCTTCCCTCCATTCCCCTCCAACCAAACAGACCCTAAGGCCCTATCCTACCTGTTATTTTCAAGTCCTCCATAGTACGAACCCCCTATGACGAATCAAAACCATTCATGTTCTACATGTCTAAGATAGGGGTGGCATCAGGTCCAGGTCAACCCGGGACCGGCCTGGCCCGCCTCGAAACCGGGCCAACCCGACCCCTAACCGCCCCCAAGCCCGGGCTTGGCCGGGCCCCACTTTTCCCTCGAAAACCCGCAACGGCCAGACCCGCAAGAGGCCCGGCCCGGCTCGAGCCAGGACCGGGTTGAACTAGCCCGGTCCGGTCCGGGCTTGACCTATGGGCCAACCGTTGTGGGTTTTTTAAAAAAAATTTTGAACTTTTTTAATTTAAAAATTAGATTTATATAATTACCAAAATACCCCCCCCCCAAAGATCTCTACTAGCTAGTTTTGGGGGGTATTTTGGTAAATCTGAAAAAATACATAATCTATATATACAATCCCATTTCAATCGTTTCTCTTCACAAATTCACTTAACTCTCTCAATTCTCTCTCAACTCTCTCAACAAATCAACAACAATCAACAATAATCTTGCAAGGATCAACATCAACAACAATCAACAACAATCAACAACAAGCTCTCAACACTCTACTCTCATTCTTCAAACATACGTTCTACACTCATACAGTATTTTTGTATTTGTTTAATTTTTAGAATTAGCATTATTCTCATCTTTTTCTCTGTAATAGATTGTAGTAGTAAATATATTACTAGTTTATTACTCTCATTTTGTGCTTTGTCAGTTTGTTGTACTCCTTTTTAGATTTTTTTTAAACATACACAAGTTCATCTTTTAATAGTTGTTTTATTGAACTTTCTTCTTTTTTACATTTTGTTTAATAACACACTAGTTCATACTTGTTTTGTAGAATTTTTTTAGAACATACACTAGTTCATAATAAGATGTGACTCCGAACCTACCATTTAATGAGTTGTAGATGTGACTCAGAGAGATAGAAATGAGGCAAATACAATAATTTTCAATAGAAAAAAGCTAAGTTTTATTGAAACAAACTAAGTGGCCGCTTCAATGGGGCGAGCCATTATTACATGCTTTTGGCCATGTTACAAGCATCGGCCTTATTGAAAACTGAAAACCTACTTCTACGATAGGGTGAAGGCCTCTCGGGAGGAGTTTGATTCTATCCCCATTGGACCTCCCTGGATAAGGTGGAGGATGGCCCCAGGTTCAGAGTCTTGGAACTCGTTGGGCCTCTCGGTTCGATTGTTGGCTCCTTGGGGTGGAGGATCGGTCCCGTCTTTTCTGACGAACTTGGCCAGGTGTCCCCGTTGTATGAGTTCTTCGATCTCCTCTTTGAGAGCCCGACAATCATCCGTGCTGTGGCCGTGGTCCTTACGAAAGCGGCACCACTTATCCCTGTTCCGTTATTTGCCAGGGGTATTCATTCTAGGGGGACCGCGGAGTAGCCCTTTCTTGTCCACCTCCATAAGAACTGCTAATGTTGCTGCTTATTTCGGTGTGGGAGCAAACAGATAGTGAGTTAATAATTGATGAAAACTACTAAAAGTCAAACCTGTGCCTTGGCCGTTAAAAGAGGTTAGAGCTCCCGAGATTGAATCTGGATCGTTGATTGACCTTCTGTGATCTGAATTCGACGGTGGATGATGCGGCCGACAGACCTGCAAAACGTCTGAAACACCGGGGAGTGGCCCCCGACGATAGACCCTCCGACGCTCAAGTCAGAACCAGAAAGAGAGAGAGAGTAAGAGAGTGAAAACTGGAGAATTATTGATTACCTGGTGACTGAAGAGGGGGAGGGGTATTTATATGTCTGAGAGATTCTAGAGATCGAATCGTAACCGTTGGATCTTTCATGTCTCCCCCTGAAGAGATAAGATATCTCTGTTAGGGGATAAGAGATTTGACTCCTAGCCAACATGAGCTGGGTGTCTTTCTTAGTGGGCCTAGCCTGTCACTTTTTATGGGCTTGAGGAAAGCCCATATCTGGGAGTGGACCCAGGCCTGTAAAATAGGCCTGTGATGGCTAATCTGTCTGTAGATGCTTTGAGGTCCGTGCAGAAATCGTACGGCTCTAATCTGCTCTGATTTTTACCATCATCATAAGCCCCCCACTCCCGGAAGGCGATTTTCATGGCTTTCGGGAAGAAGTACGTCTTATTTTTAGAATCTGGTGAATAATCTTAGCAGTCGGAGTGTTCGAAGATACCCGGAACTGATCTGTGACTTCTGAAGGCAGTGAATATTTTCCTGAATTTTTCCATATTTTTTCGGATTTTTCCGAATTTTCTGGAATTTTCTGGGAATTTTCTCATAGTTCATCGGATTTCTCCGAATTTTATGAAATGCTCTACACTCTCAAAATCACTCTTTCGAATTTTATAATTAATAAATTCAATTTAATTATTTTTTCGGATTTTTAAATTATTTTTCCGAATTAAAATAATTATTTTTGAATTTTTTAATCAATTTTTCGAATCAACGCATCTCTGATTTTTAATTGTTTTTTAATTAATTTTCTAATTTATCAGATCTGGGCTTGCTTTTTGGAGCGATCTAAAGCGCAGATCAGAGATGCGTTGATCTTGGCGCGATCTGAGTCGCTCATCATGTGGCACCTCACCCGCTGATGGAGATCGGATGGCGAAGAGGCGAGATCAAGCCGAAAAAAATTGCTGAGCGTCGATCACGGCGCTAGCGCGCATTTTGTAGAGATCTCACGGCGTTGGGCCGTCTTCTTCTACCACTCAGCTCGGCGAACCAATTTGCCGAGCTATTCTCTTCTCCTTCAACGTGTAGCTCGGCGAATGCTTCTTTCAGCGACTGCGGAGCTATGGGGGTTGATCGTCTTGGTCTAGCTACGGGTTGGAGACTTCGAAGCTCCGTTCTCGTCGAGTTTGTTCGATCGAGCTACGGGATTGAGTGCCATTCAAGACTTCGAATCTCTATCCCTCGCTTGAACTTCGACTCCGGGGCTCCGTCAACCTATGGGAGTGTCGAACAAGCTCCTCTTGGTCGAGTTGCGGAGCTTGGAGTCCTTGCCGAGCCATGGGAGCTCTGAATTTGCCGAGCTATGGAGTTTTTAGGGTTTCGCCGAGCAATGGAGCCCTTCAAGCTCTCTCGCCGAGCTATGAGAGTTCGCTTTGGCCGAGCTATTGACCTTGGGCACCTCGCCGAGCTACGGGAGCTCATTTTCGCCGAGCTATGGGTTCGTCAAGCTACGGAGATCTCGCCGAGCTATGAAGCTTGAGCACTTGCCGAGCTACGGAGTGGTGATCTTCGCCGAGCAACGATTTCGCCGAGCTACGGGGGTTTCGCCGAGCAACGATTTCGCCGAGCTACGGGGGTCTCGCCGAGCTATGGATTCGCCGAGCTACAGAGTTTTTCGAGCTCTGTTTTCGGACTTCATGGATTTCGGCGAGGAGGACCGTGGCTTGGAGCGATCGTGGGGGCTTGACGGTGAGCGGTGGAGCTCAGCTTGGTCAAGGCGGTGGCTCAAGATGGCGTGACGACGAGTTTGGGCAAGCTCCATTCTCGGGTTTTTGCCGAAGAGGTGAAGAAGGTTTTTGGCGGGAAAATTTCGAAGAAGGAAAGAAGAAGCGGAGCGGAGCGGGTGAGGTTGGGTTTGGATCCGACCCGTTAACACCCATTGGGCTTTTTTCCTACTTCTGAGCAGATTTTGGGTCCCGGATCCAACCCGTTAGCACCCTTAGTTAATTTCTTGACTTCATTGAGCTATTTTGAGCTTGGGTTTGCATATAAATTTTTATATATGTATATACTGTCGTGTATATGCAACAACTCATATATATATATATATATATATATATATATATATATATATATATATATATATAATGTGTGTACCCATCTTTTTACTCCATCACCGTTGACTGGCGGATCTTGTACGTATATAAATAGCTGTGATAGGAGAGCTGTTATAGACTTGCTGTTTGATCTCAACAAGTTGTTGTGGCATATCCAGGACAAAATTGAACATTTTGAGCTGGCCGTTTGCGCACGGCAAGCGTGTTGAACTCGGCGACGGAGTTGGACGTTGCGCCTGCTGTTTGCGCCCAACAAGCGTATAGAGACAACTCTGAGATAGGGTTGACGTAGAAACTGCCGTTTGACCCCGGCGAGTTTCGAGACGACTCTGAGATAGAGCGGATGTATAGCTTGCCATTTGATCCCGGCGAGTTTGGAGATAACTTGAAGATAGAGTTGAACGTTCAAGCTAGTCGTTTGCACCTGGTAAGTTTAAAAGGGCAGCTCTTTGACCGAGTTGACGTAGAGCTTGGTGTTTGTTCCCAGCAAGCGTTAAGAGACGACTCAGAGATAGAGTTGAACGTTCAAGCTTGCCGTTTGCGCCTGGCAAGTTTAGAGGGACAACTCTTTGATTGAGTTGACATAGAGCCTGTTGTTTGTTCCCAGCAAGTTTGGAGAGAACTCGATGGCAGAATTGAGTGCTGAACTTGCTATTTGCGCCCAGCAAGCATGTAGAGGACTCTGTGGCGGGGTTGGACATTGTACTTGCTGTTTGCACCCAGCAAGCATGTAGAGACAACTCTTTGATTGAGTTGGTCCAGGAACTGCCGTTTGACCCCGGCGAGTTTGTAAGGACAACTCGTGACTGAGTTGGCATAGAGCTCGTTGTTTGATCCCAACGAGTTTAGGGAGACGACTCTGTGGTAAAATCGATGTAAAAACCGCTGTTTGATCCCGGCGAGTTTGGAGAGGACTCTAAGACAGAGTTGGATGTTGCACCTGCTGTTTGCGCCCAGCAAGCGTGTAGGCTACTCTGAGATAGAGTTGTTCAGAAACCGTTGTTTGATCCCGGCAAGTTCGGAGAGAACTCTGAGATAGAGTCGATGTAGAAACTGCCGTTGGACCCCGGCGAGTTTATAAGGGAAACTCCATGATGGCGTCGTGTGTTGAACTTATTGTTTGGAACCAACAAGTTGTTGACGAAGCTCAAGTGGCAATCAAAGCATAGAACTCACCGTTTGGAGTCAACGAGCTATTTGGTGAAGCTTGAGCAAAGCCAAGGCATTGAACTTGTTGTTTGGAGTCAACGAGTTGTTTGGTGGAGCTTGAGCGAAAACCAAAGAGTTGAACTCGTTGTTCGGAGCCAACGAGCTATTTGGTGAAGCTTGAGCGAAGACCAAGGCATTGAACTTGTTGTTTGGAGTCAACGAGCTGTTTGGTGGAGCTTGAGCGAAGAGTGGAACATTGAACCTGTTGTTTGGAGCCAACGAGTTGCTGATGGAGCTCAAGCGGCGAGCAGAGTGCTGAACTCGTTGTTTGGGACCAACAAGTTGCTGATGGAGCTCAAGCGGCGAGCAGAGCGCTGAACTCGTTTGGGACCAACGAGTTGTTGATGGAGCTCAAGTGGCGAGCAGAGCGTTGAACTCGATGTTTGGGACAAACGAGTTGTTGATGAAGCTCAAGCGGTAAGCAGAGCGTTGAACTCGTAGTTTGGGACCAACGAGTTGCTAATGGAGCTCAAGTGGCGAGCAGAGCGCTAAACTTGTTTGGGACAAACGAGTTGTTGATGGAACTCAAGCGGCGAGCAGAGCGCTGAACTCGTTGTTTGGAACCAACGAGCTATTGATGGAGCTCAAGCGGCGAGCGGAGCGCTGAACTTGTTGTTTGGAACCAACGAGCTATTGATGGAGCTCAAGCGGCGAGCGGAGCGCTGAACTCGTTGTTTGGGACCAACGAGTTATTGATGGAGCTCAAGCGGCGGACAGAGCGCTGAACTCGTTGTTTGGGACAAATGAGTTGTTGATGGAGCTCAAGCGGCGGATAGAGCGCTAAACTCGTTTGGGACAAACGAGTTGCTGATGGAGCTCGAGCGGCGAGCAGAGCGCTGAACTCGTTGTTTGGGACCAACGAGTTGCTGATAGAGCTCGAGCGGCGAGCAGAGCGCTGAACTCGTTGTTAGGGACCAACGAGTTGTTGATAGAGCTCAAGCGGCGAGCAGAGCGCTGAACTCGTTGTTTGGGACCAACGAGTTGTTGATGGGGCTCAAGCGGCGAGCAGAGCGCTCAACTCGTTGTTTGGAGCCAACGAGCTATTGATGGAGCTCGAACGGCGAGAGGAGCGCTAAACTCGTTGTTTAGAGCCAACGAGCTATTGATGAAGCTCGAGTGGCGAGCGGAGATCGGGGTGTTGGACCCGTTGCTCGATGTTGACGAGTGGTTGGCCGGAGGAACTCAAGTAGTGCGCGGAGCGCCAAACTCATTTTTAGAGCGGATGAGTTGTGGGTATTCTGAATCTTCTTAGTGTGGAAGTGAAGTCACTTGTGTTTATTCAGCGCTGAGATGATTCCATTCTTCTCTTTACTGACAAGTAGTTGCGTGCATCGAACGAGGTTCTCTAGGACACTGAGCTTGCTCTCCTTCATGGTACGTTGTGCTTGAAGAAGTTGGAACTCTCCCGTTTGCACGGCGCTTCAAGCGAGACGGAGTTGGAGCTTGCTCAAGTGAAGGTGGTCGGATACATCTGGAGTTTGCTCGTCTAAGGAAGACTTGTCTTGAATATTATCATCAAGAGTTGAGGCGGCCCTATGGAGCTGTTAGCTGGTAAGAGGCCGGCGAGGAGTTTGGTTTCTCTTAGGTAGAGCATCTCTCCAGTGTGTATAGCTGGAAGAACACCTTTCATGACAGTTTGCTGTACAGTGTTCGCAAGACTTTCGGTAGCGATTCTTAGACGTGAATCGTGGAGTCATTGTAACTTTATTGTTGTAATGAGACTTGTAGTTTTTGGAATGAGAAGTCTTCTACATGCCGGTGTCTTGTCTTGTGATACATCGTCTTGGGAGTTGGCTAGTCGTATGAGCTGCTCTTGGGAGAGTTAAGACTTTGGACTAGCCGTTTTGTATTTGCAGACGACTGTAGCGCTACTGGATCTGATCATACGAGTTTGTGATAGTTTCATGATTTGCGAGGTTCATTTCATATGCTTGATCTTTGTTGTCATGGTTGATGTGCCATCGACGAGTTCTTTGTCGCTAAAAAACAGGGCCTCAATTCTGTTGCGTATAGCTTAAAGAACTGTCGATGGTGTATAACGGAGTTTAGCATTGCTCCGTCTTGAACCTAGCTAGTTGTAGGGACAACTCTGAAGAAGAGTCATTTTCCAAACTTTCTGTATGGGGCCTCTGACAGATTGTGAGTCACATCGAATGGAGAGTTGAACTCCAAGTGTTGCTTTTTACGAGTGTTGCTAGAGTAACTCTGATCCATGATTTTGGACCTCTTAATCTGTTGTTGAGGAAATTTAACTAGTTGCAGGAACAGATCGAATGGCGAGTTGAACTCTGAACGTGTGTCATTACAGGTTGCGAGAGTAACTCTAAACCATGAACATGGATTCTGAACTTGTTAGTTTTAGTATTAACAGGTTGCAGGAGCAGCTCGAATGACAAGGCGCACTCTGAACTTGCTTCTTTGCAAGTTGACAGTCTCTTTTGAACCGTGAACTTGGACTCCGAACCGGTCGTCGAGGCGTTAACGAATTGCAGGAGCAGATCGAATAGCGAAGTGCACTGTGAACTTAGGTTATTGCAAATTGCGAGTCCCTGTCGAGCCATGGGTATGGACTCCGAATCCGTCTTACGGGGAGACTCGCAACGAGTGTTTGGTGCTGCTTAAGTATATAAGTGTGGCACTCAACTCGTTTCAGAGCCTCCAAGGAAGTTCAACTAGTTGCAGGAACAGATCGATCGGTGAGTTGTGTTCTAAACGTGCATGTTTGCACGCTGCAACTCCCGAGTTCTCGATTCCGAACTTGCGTTGAGGAAAGTTTGTAACGAGTGCCTAGCGCCGCTTTAAATGTAAGTTGGGCATGTAGCTCGTTGTTTGCTTTGATGAATTAACAGGTTGTAGGAGCAGATCGATTGGCGAAGCGCACTCTGAACTTGTTTCATTGTAAATTACTGTAGTAACTTCGCACTATGGATGTGGGCTCCGAACCCGTCTCGTAGGAAGTTTTTAACGATTTTTTGTGCCGCTTTTGTGTACAAGTTTGGCACCCAACTCGTTGTACTTCAAAAGGTGTTCTACTTTCCAAGTCCCTACTGATATCTCCTTGCCCCCCGGGTCTTCAAGTTGATGAGCGGTCAAGCGAACAACTTGGTAGACCTTGCCTGGATTTGCCTGTTTTGGAGGGAGTCCCCCATTGTTTTGCATAGTGAAAGAAAAATCTTCTGATGCACCAATGTGTTTAGCATGACTATTTGTCTCCGTTGAATACATGGTGTGGCTTCGGACGAGGGATTCAGGTTTATTACTGTATCATGATGAGAACTTGTTTGGACCTGGTGAAAGATGATGTGGCAGGTTTGGAAGTTCTTAGTAAAGTTGGTTATGGCAGTGACTTCAAGCTCGTTTACAGTTTTTGAATTATCGTGACTGCTTTCTGGTGGTAGCTTTATGGCATCGAGGGGGAGAATGGAGCCCCCCATTGTAGCGGTGTAGCATGCTCGTGCCGCCTGTTGGCTTCCTGCAGCTTGGCCTATGCCAGCTGTTGTTGGGAACTTCATTTTCATGTGAAATGCAGAGGCAACTGCATGGAATTCTACTAGGCTGGGACGGCCAAATATAGCATTGTATGCAGCTTTGACATCGATTACCATAAAGTCCAGTGCTTCTGTTTGAATAACGGGAGCTTTCCCTGTGGTTACGTCGACTGCGACAATTCCCTCGACTTGGACAGGTGCACCAGAAGAGTCATGAAGTGTATAACCGGCTGGCTTGAGTCAGTCTTGAGAGAACTTAAAAGCCTGAAAGGTGGCCATGAAGAGAATGTTTACTGAGCTGCCACTGTCCACCAGGATGCGGCGTACCTCAAGATTTAGCATGCAAAGGTTTATGACCAATGCGTCGCAACGAGGTGTTTAGACGCCTTCTAAGTCCTTGTCGGAGAAAGATATCGGGATCCCTGTGCGTTTGGCAGGCGGAATGTTATCTATGGAGTTGACTTTGCTGACGAAAGCTTTACGGGAGGAGTTGGAATCTCCCCCCATCGAGTCTTCATGAATGGAATGGAGGACGGTCATGTGTTCAGAGTCTTGCGACTCGCATGACCTTTGCTGACATTTATTAGCCCTCCGGGACGGAGGATTTTCGGCGTCGTTGTCTTTCTGAACGAAGTTGGAGAGATAGCCCCTGCGAATCAGGGCTTCCGGTTCTTCTTTAAGGGATCGACAGTTGTCAGTAGTGTGTCCATGATCTCTGTGAAATGTGCACCACTTATTTTTCTCTTCTGCTAGACGTTGACATCGTGGGGGGAAGGCGGATTATTCCGTCCTTCTCCACTACCATGAGGACGACGGATACACTTGCATTGAGAGGAGTGAATTTGTCGAAGCGTGACGCTAGAGTTGGATGGCGTGAACTTGCACCGTTTTTTCTGAAACTTCCTGAGTTCTTCCTCGCTTGTGTTCTTCCGTTTGTTCCCGGAAGATGAATCATTTTTTCCTTGAGGATAGAGAGCTTCCTCAACCCTGATATACTTGTCACTCCTTTAAAGGAGCGCAGTGAAACTTTTGGGTGGCTTTTTGGCAAGGGAGGCTTTCAGGTCTTTGTCAGTGAAGTTGTGGCAAAAAACTGCAGTTGCGACTTAAGTGTTCAAGGTGAAAATTGACCTTGCATCAATTGTAAAGCGCTTGGCGAAGTCCTTTAGCAGTTCTTCATCTTTTGCTTCAGTTCTAGCAGGGAGACACTGGTCTTTTCAGCTCTCTAGCTAGTAACGAAGTGTGCAATGAAGAGTTCCTCGGGCTGATCGAAAGAAAATGTGGATTCGGGTGTTCCCTAGCTGATCATTTCAGTGCAGCAGAAAATGTCCGACACATGAGTGCATCGGTGGCGTTATAGAACATCATAAGTGTTTTAAAGCTCTCGATGTGGTCCGTCGGGTCCGATTCCCATTGTAGGATTCAAATTGAGGAGCTTTGAAGTTCCTTGGAACGAGTGCATCGAAGATGGTTTTGCTGAAGGGACGTTGATTTGGGCGTAAACCCTGTTGAAGCAGTTTCTCTCATTCTCCATCTGTTCTAGGCGATCTTCTACTTCTGGGATACGGCGAAGGACTTGGTCGTCCTTCTCAGTGTTCTAAAAAGCGGCCTAGGCGGCCTTCCAACGCCTCGCCTAGGGGCTAGGCGTTTAAGAAAATCGGTTAATAGTTCTAGGTGGTTAAAAGCAGGTTTAGGCAGCGCGTAATCGGTGTAAGCAAGTCTAGGCGGGCTAGACCCGCTTAGACCCGCATAGGACTTAATTATTAAAAAAAAGGGACCCGACTTATTCCAACCCGACCCGCTCTAATATACTCAGACCCCTAAAACTTCTCTTTCTTCTCTAAATCCCCTGTAAAAAAACCTCAAATCAATTCAATTCTCTAAATTCCTAATTCCTCTTCTCTAAAACCCCCGAATCACCTCCTCCGCCTCCCTCCTCGCATTTGAAGGCTCGCAGCTCGCAACGTACTTCAATTTCGACCTCCTCCGCCTCCCTCCTCCTTCGCCTCCTTCCTCGCAATCGTTGCTCGCAGTCGTCAACACAAACTCCTCCGCCTCCCTCCTCGCAGTCGCAACTCTCACTCACTTTGTCACTCAGTCGTCAAGCCTCCCACTTCCCCACACTGTTTGCTCCTTGGACTGGAACAGCCGAACAGCCGAACATGTAATCTCCACTACTGATTTTCGTCATAGATTAATACTAGTCTAATAGATGAGTATAGGAGTATACAAAAAAAGAAAAAGACTAATAATAATACACCGATTCGATTTGTAAAGCTCATCCTGCAATTGCAAGGAGAAATATCAAGAGTAAGAATTGGTAACAAAACAAAACAAAATGATAAAATATATAAATAAAATAAATACATAAATAAATAAATATATAATATATAAATAAAACCGCTAGCGCCTAGCCACTTAAGCTCCGCTTACAAGGCCTAGGCGCTAGGCACCCATCGGCCGCCCGACTACCGCCTAGCGACTTTAGAACATCAGTCCTTCTTTTGGAATCCAGTTGAAGCATTGTGGACTGAGATGCGGTCGTACTGAGGATGTTGTTCAGGACGGTTTTGTCAGGAGCCCTTCGGTGCCTCTCCGTTGGAAGGAGCGTCATTAGGCTGTCGGGGTGACTTTGAGGAGAAATCTGATCTTCCATAAGAGGAGCTGGTTGACGAAGAGTGGTAGTGCGACGGCTGGAGGCCGCCCCTTTACCTCTTAGTCATTGTGGCATGGCGATAAATCTTACTTGTGTAGTTTCCCACAGACGGCGCCAATCTGTTGCTGCTTATTTCGGTGTTGGAGCAAACAGATAGTGAGTTAATAATGGATGAAAGCTACTAAAAGTCAAACCTCTGCCTTGGCCGTTAAAAGAGATTAGAGCTCCCAAGACTGAATCTGGATCGTTGATTGACCTCCTGTGATCTAAATTCGACGGTGGATGATGTGACCGACGGACCTGCAAAATGTCTGAAACACCGGGGGTGGCCCCCGGCGACAGACCCTCCGACGCTCAAGTCAGAACCAAAAAGAGAAAGAGTAAAAGAGTGAAAAGTGGAGAATTGTTGATTACCTGGTGACTAAAGAGGAGGGGTATTTATAGGCCTGGGAGACATTCTGGATACCGAATCGTGACCGTTGGATCTTTCATGTCTCCCCCCTGAAGAGATAAGATATCCCTGTTAGGGGATAAGAGATTTGACTCCTAGCCAACATGGGCTGGGTGTCTCTCTTAGTAGGCCTAACCTGACACTTTTTATGGGCTTGAGGGAAGCCCATGTCTCAGAGTGGGCTCAGGCCTGTGATGGCTAATCTGTCCGTAGATGCTTTGAGATCCGTGCAGGGATCGTACGACTCTGATCTGCTACGATTTTTACCATCATTAGCTATATACTAACATTGAGGGGGTGAACTTCTCAAAACGATGAGCTGGACGGCGCTGGCCATTGTCGTCCTTCTGAAATTTTTGAGATCTTTCTTCGCTCGTATTCTTCTGTTTGTTCCCAGAAGATGACTCCTCTTGACTGGGGGGGTTGAGAGCTTCTTCCGTTTGGATGTACTTCTCGCTTCTAAGCAGGAGTTTCGATAAGTCCCGAGAAGGCTTCTTGGCAAGGGGCGCCTTGAGATCGGCGTTACTGATGTTGTGCCAGAATGCTGCAGAGGCCACCGATTGGTTGAGGGAGGCAATAGACCGGACTTCGGCAGTAAAGCACCAAACGTAATCTCCTAGGTGTTCACCCTTTCTTTTGGCTGAGGGCTAGCAAAGATGCACTTATTTTCTCGGCTCGGCGACTGCCAACAAAGTGGGTGAGAAAGAGCTCATCAAATTGTTCGAATGAGAAAATGTAGGCTGGGAATAGACGGGAGTACCACTCGCGCTGGTCCCCTCAACATTGCTGGGAAGGCCTTGCAGAGGAGCGCATCTGAGGCTTGATGAATCATCATGAGAGTTTTAAAACTCTCGATATGATCAGCCAGGTCCGACTCCCCATTGTAGGATTCAAAGCAGGACGGCTTAAAGACTTTGGGGACTGGAGCTTCCATGATGGCCCTGGAAAATGAGGGTCTGCTTGGGCGGAACCTATTGGTCTGTTGTTCCTCTTCGAGATTAATCTTGTTGAGGCACCTCTCCATCTTGTGGAGACGGCGGTGGACCGAATCATCCCTCTGGTCGGATCTAGTCGACCCTCGGAACTCTCCTTCATGAGTGGCGGTATGGTGAGGGCTAGACACACGCTGATCCTGACTCGTGGCAATATTAAGAGCTCGCAGGATATCTTCTTTGAAGTTATGGAACTCAGCCCGAGTGACTGGTGCCCCTCCAGCTTGGCGGTCCCCTGGTGCGGCTCGGTTTATTGGAGTATGACTTCTCTGTCGACAACATGGAGGGGACTCTCGTCGCCTCGGGGGAGGGGATCTTCTGGTCCTCGGTCTGCGGGGGGTCCGAGCTCTCGAGACCCCTGGGTGCTCGGGTTGAGGGACTTTCTCAAGGGCTCACCTTCCATTCAAACGAACTCGGAGATTGATCCCCTACTGACGGTTAACAATTACTTGACGGAGATCCTGCACAGGAGGACTTTGAGAAGCCATAGAGTCAGTTGAAGCGTTATGGATGGAGACGTGGTCGAGGTCGGGGTATGGCTCCCGATGGCTTCGACGAGAGCCCCCCGAGACAGCCCCCTAGACTTAGGAGGAAGCTATTGAGGAAGAGGTGGTTTAGGCTGCGGTTGTTGAACTTGTTGGTTGATTTGAAGAAGGAGATCACAGAGTGGAGGAGGAGGTGGAAGAGAAATGGTTCTTCGGCTGGACTCCACTGCTTTTCCTTTCCCTTTGGGAGGCATGGCTAGAACTACTTTTGGTGGCAAAGGTTGAATTGCTTTTTTTGTTTCCCACAGACGGCGCCAATCTGTTGCTGCTGATTTTGATGTGGGAGCAAACAGATGAATTTGTGGATTCTTTCGGAAACAATAAAGGCAAACCTGTTGATCTTCACCGGCGTTTGACTGTTTCTTGCTGCTATCGTCAACCTGCAAAAAGTTCGATACACCGGGATGGATCCCGGCGACGAACCCTCCAACGGTCAAGTTAGTAATCAGGAAGTTATAAAAGGGCGTTTGTGTGGAAAAATATTGATTACCTTTTGTATGGTTGGGGGGGGGGGGGGTATTTACAATCGCCTTTAGAGACAGTTTAGAGATAATCATTTATCCCTGTGTCCCGATGTTTTTGGATAAGATGTAAAGTTTAAATCGTTTCATGATAAGAGATTTGGTTTAAACCATCTCTTAGAGATAATCATGAATTTGAATTACTCTTTAAATGACCTGGATTGGGTTGTAATGGGTTGTCACCCTGACTCAGTAGGACAGATCCGTTTTTGGGTTATTGAGCTTTGAAGACCCGTTTGTAGGTGAAACTACCCCTTAGAGCTTTAAGATTCATGCCCGATTTGAACAGTCCCGATTTGGTTCTATTTTTCGCCATATCAGATTTTTTATTCATATGCTCCAGACGATCAAATACAAGATTTTGATCATTTTTTTACTACACAATTTGAACATGTTTTGAATAATTTATATAATAGTTACAATAGGTTTTTTGCATCTAATACTACACAAACACATAATGTTAGTTCTTCTATATCAAAGGGAAAGGATCTTGCAATTGGTGGTGTTTTAAATCACATTAAATAAAAAAAACCAAGAACTAATTCACAAAAGAGTTGAATTGGTATAATGCACAACCTCCCATCCATGATATAGTTGATGCGTTAACTTTTTGGAAAAACAATGAAAATATTTTTCCTATTCTTTCTTGTATGGCTAAAGATTTGCTAACTACACCAGTGTCAACTGTTGCATCGGAAAGTATTTTTTTCTCTTGGTGGCAGGATAATGAGTCCGAACATGAATCGCTTGACATCAAAGAATTTGAAGATGCAAGTATGCATAGAAGATTGGATGAAAGCGGAAGAGAGCACCCAAGATTTACTACAAGAAGCAAAAAAACGGCTCAACAAGTAGCGACGATTGAAGATCTACTAGAAGTGCACTATGGATCATGTCATCATGTATTGTAAATAATTGGAAAATATAGGGGGATGAGATTCTATATTTAGCTTAAGTAGAAGTGCACGATTGTAGTCCAATGTCTTCTCTTTAATCTAAATACAGGTCATCTTGATCTATAAATACAAATATTCCCCTCAAATTGTAATTTGATAATATTTGTATGAAATGTTACTAATCTATTTGATTATATTTAAAATTTTGTAATTCATTAAAACAATTTAATTAATAAATCTCTCTTTAATCTGTATGTTCTTACAATTGTTGTCTTCATTCACCTTTTCCCTTTATATTTGTACTAAAAAAGTTTTTAAAAAAAAACCAAGTAAAAAACCACCTAACCAGCGAACCCGCATAGCGGGGCCCGACCCCAGGGGCTAGGTCCGGCCCCCCCTTCCCCTCTCCTAGCCCGACCCGACCCGCTTCTCCCTTCAACCCGGCCCACCCTAGCCCTAGCCCTAACCCTAACCCGGGCCCGGGTCAAACCCGCGCGTTTTCGACCTAGCCCAGCCCCGGGTGAACCGAATGCCACCCCTACAATAGCAGTGTAAAATCGAGCTAAGCTTCTCTTTAACAAAGCTAAATATTAAGAATGCAAGGCTACTTAAAAAAAGACACAATTCTGCAATCACCTATCAAGAGCACAGTAATAAATCCAAAGACTTCAAACAATTCCATTGTTTTCAACCACATAATTAAGCACTCGAACTCTCTACCCTCTTCTATAGCCATAACACCCTTACAGGAAGCCAATGGTTTAATTGAACCCATGCAAAATTTTGTTTAACAATGTATAAATTTAGTTTTTTTAGCATCAAAGGCATAAAACTTCCCTCGGTCCATCGCATGCGCAAGTTTAGGTAGAGAAGACATTATATCACTCAGGTTAGGATATCTTCTAACAAATTGTTTTGGGCTAATAAAAAAGGAACGATAGGACAAAGTCACTAAAATTACTCAACTTTATTCAAAGGCAACTTTTCTACAAAATAAAGGCATGATTCTTTATAGGCCTTTCTCTCAAAGGAACAGTCTATTATAGAATTCAATTTAGTCAGTTCCTTAATATATATATATATATATATATATATATATATATATATATATATATATATATGCAATAAATCCATTAACATGGATAATGAATGTAGTGTCACAACTATAAGGAACAAATTGACAACTTAAGTACGGGTTTTTCACATATCCACCTTCCAAATGTTTGTTATCTCCATATTCCCACCTGAATACTTCATATTTCCATATTCCCACCTAAAGTCCTTGTAGTGAATTCAAAAAACCAGCTAACATAAATTCTTCCATTAATTGTGAGAATTTTACTTTGAATATTCTTCTTATTGGATCCAAACCCAATAAACATATATTTAATTCTCAAACTAACCTCAACCCAACCATCTTCTTCGTGTAAATCTTTTTTTCTCTTCTATCAACTTCTTCAATTCCTCCACTAATGTCGCATCTCTCCACTGTAAAATTCCAACGCAATTTATCTTCTTCATCTCCCCTTTAATGAATTTCCATCTCCTTGAATACCATAACCTAACTTCTTAGCCTTCAAAGTTCTATGGCCAGTTGGCCACAAAAGAATTGAAGAGAATAACAACCCAAATTTTTTGTTGGGAAAAATTTGAGGAAAACTGAAGTTCAATGGTTACTATAATATGTTGAAGAAATTGAAAAGGGTTGCTAGGGTTCTAATTGGGTTCTCTTTGGTTTGACGGAAAATTGGAGAATGAAGGAGAAAGCAAAAGGGTAGAACAATCTTTTTAAATATCATGTGTGTTTTTGAATCACCATATTGATTTTGAGGTGGTAATATTCAAATATAAAGATTTTAAGTGGGGCTATGGAAATAGCAAAGATTTGGGGTGAAAATATAGGGAAAACCCTGCTTTCCTAATATGTGTTTTTTATACTTGATGAAACAATAGCCTACTAAACTATATAGATTGAACAAATAAAAATTTCAAAGGCATATGCCATTCTAAAAAACTAAAGCAGAATAATCAATTAATAAAGTGAACAAGTAATGCTAAGTCTAAGTATAGGAAACAATCATATAATCTAAACAAATACAAGAAATTTTGCTCATATCATCACAATCATCTAAAGCCTTTTTTCCGACAAAACCAAAATTTTAAAAAAATTACAATGGTTCTTTCAAACTTCGATGCTGACTGCATCAAAAGATATAACTCGGTGCATAAACCTATCTAACATTTATCATGCTACTAAACTAATGAATTATAAAATTCTGTATTGATATGACCATAGAGTGGAAGAGAAGCACAAGACTCCATGTAAGGTTTCACCAAATTTTCTGACCATGCGAGTATTATTTAAAGAGGGATTTTTTCATTGATTATGCATCCACAATTTTAACCTAGTGCATAAAACTAATCGAAGCTTTTAACTGGCAACCCATTGAAACATTGCAACTAGGCCAAGTGCAAGATTATAGTTGCAAAACTCATCATGGTATTAGACTTTAGAACCAATCAAACATTTAAAAATGACATCAATAAGTTTAGAAATTGCAAGGGCAGTCGAAAGCAGACCCACTTGACATGAGAAGCATCTCGTGATGAGCCGCTGAACGTAATTGGCAACTGCATTCCTCCTGTCCTCAGACGGCCGGTTGGGCTGAATACGCGCAATCAACTCGGCGGTCCTCTCCTCTGCCTTGGCCCATCTCTCCGAATGAAGAACACGGGTTACACCTGCGGAAGCTTCGTTGGGCAATAGACCATTCGGCAGTGGCCCACTTGGCTCTGCCTGGCCTTCATGAACGCCCATAAATGACTAGTTTATCAAACCCAAACTCAAAATAAATTATTTTTTCTTTCCTCAATTGATTTCAAAAACCAAAGGGAAAAAAACCCTTGGATCAAGAATGACACGAAGATATAATCTTTCTTCTTGTCTCTACACTCAAAAACAAGAAGACGACCGAAGAATCGGGAACCAATCGAAATCCTAAGTCCTCCTCAAATGTCCGTCCGATCAACAAGGGAAAACCTTAGAAACGGATGAATTGGGAGAGGGTGGGGGGTGTTGTTTCGACTGACTGATTTTTGTTGTTGGTATGATTTTGTTGGGTGTTTATAAGGGAAGGGATTTGAAAGAGGGAATTGGAAGAAGACGGAGATTATGAGAGAGAGGGAGGGTGGAAAAAGGGAAGAAAAATGATAAGAGGGAGAAGGATGGGGGGGGGGGGGGGGGGATTTTTGTAATTTTAGGCCAGTTAAATAAACTATTAGCACTTTTGGCTAGCAAGTGTCACGCCAGCAGCGGCCGCTGTTGGGAATAGCGGTATCTTCATGGCGATCAATACATCGAATTTCCACACTTGGTAGATTTGTATAATTGCAAACCACTTGGAGTAACTGAGGTCGCTATTGTCAATAGCGACCTTGTATAACTAAGATCGCTATTCCCAATAGCGACCACAGGTTGACCCAATCACTTTTAGGCCCACCTGAGGTAGCTATTGGGAATAGCGACTTAGTTATACAAGGTCGCTATTGACAATAGCGACCTCAGTTACTCCAAGTGGTTTGCAATTATACAAATCTGTCAAGTGTGGGAGTTCAATGTGGTGGTCGCTATGAAGAGGCCGCTATTCCCAATAGCGGCCGCTGCTGACGTGGCACGTGCTAGCCAAAATTACTAATAGTTTGGGATGTGGCCTAAAATTGCAAAAAGTTTCAAAAAGTAGCCTAGTACTGCAAAAAATTCTGTGTTTGTTAGGGTCTGTTTGGTTCAAATGAGGGGAGGGGAGGGGAGGGGAGGGATTTTAATGGAGGGAAGGAATTTTAATCAAGACTCTGTTTGATTCAAATGAGGGGAGGGGAGGAAAAATAATTATCTTCTTGTTTGGTTCATAAGGGGAATGAAGAGATTTTATAATAAAATTACTTTTATACCCTTTTACATTTTATAACATGTTCATCAAATTATTTTGTTAATAACTTTATATGTGTTGTATTTTGTGTACAGACATACGTTTGAGTGAAAGCGAGATTTATGATAATAGCATTAGTATTTGCACAATACCATTGCTATTATCATTGTCAAGAAGCTCAGCGATAGCTCCATAAAAATAGACCAAACACTTTTTATTTGCCTTAACAGAAAAATACATAACACATGATATCTCTAACATTAAAGCAAAGTCGTGTATGAAATAACTAAAAAGTACTACAAAGAGAGAAGAAAATATTTAAGAGAGGTAAGTAACTGCACAAATTCAGGAATCACCAAATCCACTACTGAGAAAACTACACAACTTGATAACAAAATGGAGTTCTTTCAATATCGTCTATCCAAAGTTATTTTATCTAGATAATCTCACCTAACTATTCATATTTGCATAAAAATAGTTATCTGCACAATACGAGGAGGAGAAAGAGAGTGCGAGTGGGAGAGAGAGAGTCGGAAAAGAGATGATATCTTTTTTATTTTAGGGATTTAGATCTAAAAATGGCAATATAGTCCAATCACTTTAAAAAAATTAGACCCACTTTCTCTTCCCTCCAAATCCCCCCAATATTGGAGAGGAGCCAAAATTGGCACAGGAGGGATTCTGCACCCCTCCATTCCCCTCCCCTCCCCTCCTAAAAAATAAACCAAACAAGAAATGTTTTAAAAAATCCTTTCCCTCCCCTCCCCTCCCCCCAAACAGGCCCTTAGGTTCTGTTGCATTCTCTGATAGGAGATGATGATGGTGGTGGTGGTGGTGGTGAGTTTTTGTTCTTAACGGGTGCCACACAATCCGACCCAATTGTTTTTTGCAGGATTATTAGTATGGAATTTGAGTTAAATTTTTAGTTTTGTTCACTCTTTTACATAAAATAATAAATTTGTATACGGACAGAGTGTAAATTGTATCAAATTTAGCAAACAAGTGGTAGCTATACTAATAACTTTTTTGTGCAGGGTGTTATCTTTTAAGGGAAAATGGAAGAAAATGTTGTATATGATTAAATTTCTTCCTTTGGCATTCTAAAATCCTACCCCCTCTTTCCAAATATATGATCTACATTGTTTAAAGTGTTCATCATATTATAAAACATAAGAAGAAAAAATAATTGAAAATATTTTTCTCGTGCATTAAGTAGTTGCAATTATTCTATTGCTGAACAATTGTTCATTTTATATCATCGTTAATGAATGCACAAAACATAATCAAATATAGTGATTTTGCATTACCCTCTATTTGATAGTAATAAAATTAACTTGAACAGTGGATTTTAATTCCAATTATAGAAATAGAGTTTTTAATGCATCATATGACCTTCCCTAACCTCATCGTTTATCCTGCATTTAATGATTTATATATCATTCTGACTTTCGGATAGTTCGACGCTTACCACCTGATGCGGTTTGTTTCTGGGAGACGTGTGGGTGCACCAGGTGTGAGTTCTCTACTCGATTTGTATTTGAAGGAGAAAGCTTCTTCAGAGGCGACCCTCGGCTGGCCGAGCGGTACCTGCGACTGGCCTGGGAGTGAGGTGAATGTCTGGGCTCGGATCAGAGGGCTCGGATCCGAGGTCTTGTGTACCTGCAGACGGTCTCGAAACATCGGGGTTGGTCCCGGTGGCAGACCCTCCGACGATCTAGTCAGTTACTAGGATAAAGCAACAGTAACTAGGGTTTTGTGGAGAAAAGATTGATTACCTCTGAAGAAAGGGGAGGGCCTGGTATTTATAGGAGATTCTAATCGGGTCCAGACCCGTTTGGGGCTGGGCCGGACCCGGTTACCCGATTGGCTGAAGCGGTGGAAAGTCGGGCGGTATAGGGCTGACGTGGCAGGTGCCGGAGTGGTTTCCGGGCTGACGTGGCAGAGCTCTGGGCGGTTTTCCGGTGCTGACGTGGCGGATCTGAAGGATCAGAAAGGACGCGTATCCTGAGGGGATCCAGTGGCTCAGGGTGAGCCATGCTTTATTCCTGACCCATATCACAAGCCCCACACTCCCGCAGGGTTGGGTGTCCCAGCAGTGCGGGGGTGACTCCTGGTCCTCGGGGGAAGGGCAGATGTCAGGGTAAGAGGTGGGATCTGTTGTTTCCCGAAGATGGCCAGGGGCAGGAGGAATGGACCCCTCGTTGGATGCGTGGGAGGTGAAGTTTTTAGGAGGGGGCAGTTGGTAGTGCGCATGCCGAGCTCACTAGGTCGGTGGCCGAGCTTGAGGGGTCGGCGGACGAACCCTTCGGGTCGGCGGACGAACCCATACGGGTCGGCGGACGAACCCGACGGGTCCGCAGACGACCGACTCGCTAGTTGGAAGAGCGAGGGGTCGTCCAGGCCATCCGATGAGGCTCGTTTTGTCGAGCGTTGGGGGTCGGCGTCCGAGGTCGTGAGGTCGGCCGGACGAGCGTCTGGCTAGTTAGGAGAGCGAGGAGGTGAGACTCGAGCTCCGATCCGAGCGCCGAGTCCCTACTGGGAAAGGAGGAGTGGCTCGAGTTCGATCCGAGCTCCGAGTGTTTACTGAGAAGGGAGGAGGGGCTTGGTTCGGATTTCGATCCGAGCGTCGAGCTCCGCACTGAGAAAGGGGAGGTAGCCTGGCTCGAGCTTCGATCCGAGCATCGAACCCCCACTGAGTAAGAGGGAGTAGCCTGGCCCGAGCTCAGGGGGTCGGCGGACGAGGCCAAAGGGTCGGCGGACGACTGCCTCGCTAGTTGGAAGAGCGGGGGGTCGTCCAGGCCATTCGTTGGGTCGTTTGTCAGAGGTCAGGAGATCGGCCTGACGAGCGCCTCGTTAGTTAGACGAGTGAGGGGGAAGGTGAGACTCGAGCTCCGATCCGAGCGCCGAGTTCCTACTGGGAAAGGAGGAGTGGCTCGAGCTTCGATCCGAGCTCCGAGTGTTTACTGAGAAGGGAGGAGGGGCTTGGTTCGAATTTCGATCCGAGCGCCGAGTCCATACTGGGAAAGGGGAAGTCGCCTGGCTCGCCCTTTGATCCGAGCGTCGAGCCCCCACTGTAAGAGGGAGTGGCCTGGCCCGAGCTCATGGGGTCGGCGGACGAGACCTAAGGGTCGGCGGACGACTGCCTCGCTAGTTGGAAGAGCGGGGGGTCGTACAGGCCATCCGGTGGGTCGTCGTCCGAGGTCAGGAGATCGGCTTGACGAGCACCTCGTTAGTTTAGAGGAGTGAGGGAGGACGTGAGACTCGCGATCCGATCCGAGCGCCGAGTCCCCACTGGGAAAGGAGGAGTGGCTCGAGCTTTGATCTGAGCTCCGAGTGTTTACTGAGAAGGGAGAAGGGGCTTGGTTCGCATTTCGATCCGAGCGTCGAGCCCCACACTGAAAGAGAGGAAGTAGCCTGGCTCGAGCTTCGATCCGAGCGTCGAGCCCCCACTGAGTAAGAGGGAGTAGCCTGGCCCGAGCTCAGGGCCGGGGTCGGCGGACGACTACCTCGCTAGTTGGAAGAGCGGGGGGTCGACCTGATGAGCGCCTCGTTAGTTTTAGACGAGTGAGGGGGAAGGTGAGATTCGAGCTCCGATCCGAGCGCCGAGTCCCTTCTGGGAAAGGGGAAGTCGTCTGGCTCGCTCTTTGATCCGAGCGTCGAGCCCCTACTGACGGGTGCATGGTTTTAGACTGCCACTTCGAAAGTTCTTCTTCTAGGATCCACTTTGATTCTGAAAAGCCTGTTTGGATCGCTTTTCTGGAAGACATTGGTAATGGGTTGAACAGAAGTAAGTGGGAGATGATGAACAGATCTAGACTCTTCAGTGAGTCCAAGAGAAGTGGCCGTGTGGCTTGCGTTCTTATCCGAGCGTCGAGCTCCCTCTAAGCAAGGTGAAGTTGCCTGGCTCTAGTTCCGAGCTCCACTCGTGAAATGAGAAGGCGGTCTGGCTCGAATTTCCATCCGAGCGTCGAGTCCCACCTGTTGAAGGAGAAGGTGGTATGGCTCGTATTTCCATTCGAGCATCGAGCCCCACCTGCGAAAGGAGAAGGTGGTTTGGCTCGAGTTCCAATCCGAATGTCGAGCCCCACCTGTTGACGGAGAAGGTGGTATGGCTCGTATTTCCATCCGAGCGTCGAGCCCCACCTGGGAAAGGAGAAGGTGGTTTGGCTCGAATTTCCATCCGAGCGTCGAGCCCCACCTGTGAAAGGAGAAGGTGGTTTGGCTCGAATTTCCATCCGAGCGTCGAGCCCCACCTGTGGAAGGAGAAGGTGGTATGGCTCGTATTTCCATCCGAGCGTCGAGCCCCACCTGCGAAAGGAGAAGGTGGTTTGGCTCGAGTTTCCATCCGAGCGTCGAGCCCCACCTGTAAAAGGAGAAGGTGGCTTTGGCTCGAATTCCTATCCGAGCGTCGAGTCCCACTTGTGAAAGGGGAAGGTGGTATGGCTCGTATTTCTATCCGAGCGTCGAGCCCCACCTGCGAAAGGAGAAGGTGGTTTGGCTCGAGTTTCCATCCGAGCGTCGAGCAGGTGGTATGGCTCGTATTTCTATCCGAGCGTCGAGCTCCACCTGCGAAAGGAGAAGGTGGTTTGGCTCGAGTTTCCATCCGAGCGTCGAGCCCCACCTGTGAAAGGAGAAGGTGGTTTTGGCTCGAATTCCTATCCGAGCGTCGAGTCCCACCTGTGAAAGGAGAAGGTGGTTTGGCTCGAATTCCTATCCGAGCGTCGAGTCCCTACTGGGAAAGGGGAAGTCGCCTGGCTCGCTCTTTGATCCGAGCGTCGAGCCCCTACTGACGGGTGCATGGTTTTAGACTGCCACTTCGAAAGTTCTCTTCTTCTAGGATCCACTTTGATTCCGAAAAGCCTGTTTGGATCGCTTTTTTGGAAGACATTGGTAATGGGTTGAACAGAAGTAAGTGGGAGATGATGAACAGATCTAGACTCTTCAGTGAGTCCAAGAGAAGTGGCCGTGTGGCTTGCGTTCTTATCCGAGCGTCGAGCTCCCTCTAAGCAAGGTGAAGTTGCCTGGCTCTAGTTCCGAGCTCCACTCGTGAAATGAGAAGGCGGTCTGGCTCGAATTTTCATCCGAGCGTCGAGTCCCACCTGTTGAAGGAGAAGGTGGTATGGCTCGTATTTCCATCCGAGCATCGAGCCCCACCTGCGAAAGGAGGAGGTGGTTTGGCTCGAGTTCCGATCCGAACGTCGAGCCCCACCTGTTGAAGGAGAAGGTGGTATGGCTCGTATTTCCATCCGAGCGTCGAGCCCCTACCTGTGAAAAGGAGAAGGTGGTTTGGCTCGAATTTCCATCCGAGCGTCGAGTTTGTCTTCGAGCTTCGACCCGAGCTCTCTGACTTGGCGCAATTTCGCACTTGTTTTCTGACTTGGCGCAATTTCGCACTTGTTGCTAGGGGGTGATTTCTGTCTGGCAAACAGGAAAGGGTAGTATTGGAATTTTATCCTTTCTGCTGACGTCATGGCGCAAAGATCAACGTTTGCTTAGCCGTTGGATCTTGTCAGATAAGATCTAACAGTTAGATACTTATTTGCGAAAATCGAGGAGTCGTTGTCTACTTTAAAAACCCCCACCCCACTCATTTTTCTTTTCACCTTATCACTTATAATTCCCAACTTTCCAACTTTAGCGCAGGCATTTCGATCGCTGTTGGCGGATTCTTCGCAGAGAAGCGTAACTTTCAAAGCATCAGGTTAGTAATTCTCTTTTTTGAAATGTCGCGTACTCAGTCTGGTTCCGAGGCTACTTCGTCTGGTCACTCGGAGATGGAGTCAGATTTGGAAACGTCATCGTCTCTGGGTAAGTACCAGGTCAAAGAGGAGGTTTTCTCCGAACCTGGCTCCGAGGGCGACAGTGACGTAGCTTTAATTGTGCAACCGCTGAGTTCTCGGAGGCTAGGGAAGGAGCCGATGGAAGAGGGTGGTGCGGACGAGGATAGTGATGATGAGGACGAGGAGTCGGATCAGGGTGCTGGTGATGATGAAGAGGGTGAGGAAGGAGAGCAGGGCGACACGGAGAGTAAGGGAGGAGAGGGTATTGGTGCGCCGGAGGCCGGCCACGGAGAAGATCTGCCTCCGTTGCCCCCCTTGTCGACGCCATCCCCCGAGCGCAAGCCTCGGCCACGTCGGAAGAAGAGAGTCTTCACCATCCCTCAAAGCCCTTCTTCGCCTGACGAGGATGCGCCGAGGACGGGCCTTGATGTTCCACCTGTCACCTTTCGGAATCCCGTGTCGATACGAATGTATCCCGACGATGTGAAGGATATTCAACTGATCCCTTCCGTGCCTGGAGAAAACACAAGGACGAAAATTCGTGCGGACAATACTCCCAGCATCCTGAGACCGGAGTACCTGAATATCATCAGGGCTGCTTACTATATTCCGAGGGAGTACGAGCTCCTACAACCGAGCCCGGGTATTCGTCCCACGACAGTGTTGGCTCCGGGCTATTGCATATTTCCAGAGCACGCCTTCATCTCAGGGTTGAGGCTCCCCCTGCATCCTTTCGTAAAGACGGTTTTGAACTGGGCGGAGTTGTCTCCCATGTAGTACGGTCCCAACTCGTGGAAGCACCTCATCTGCTTCATCCTGAAGTGCCAAGAGAAAGGGGTGAGGCCAAGGCTTTCCTACTTCTGTGCCATTTTTAGTATTGGTTCGCTCGGAGATATTGAGGGCGTATTCTTCTTCACGCCGAGACCGAACAAAAAAGTGGTACACGGCCACCCGGATTCGATTAAGAATTGGAGGGATAAGTATTTTGTCGTGAAGACCGAAGGGTCATGGGACATCCCGACTCAGTGGAATTTTGTGAAGCCGAAGCGCAAGCCCCCGAAGAGGAGTGAGTTAACTGCCAAGGAGTGGGGGAGGGTTGAACATATACTCAGGGGAGACAGCATCGCATGGCGCCGGGTGACCGAGGTTCACCTAGCGAGGGCCGGACTGAGTCCCGCCGACCCTAGTATGTTTCTTTCCTTATTTTTTCATCTTTCTGCCTTCGTGTTAACGTTTAGCCTTCCTTTCCTGTCTTGTTGTAGGGATGTCGACACAACAGGCACAAGCCAAGCAGATTCTGCTCGCCGCTGCCGAGAAGACGAGGCAGGAGAAGAAGAAGAAAGAAGAGCAGGATTGCCTCGCTGCCGAGAAGCGGAAGCTTTCTGCTCAGCTTCCGCAAGCCGGAGGGCCCTCTAACGTGCCTCCCCCAGCGCCCGAGGAACAGCCTTTGGCGAAGAAGCAGAAGAAGCATCACCATTCGTCGCGGTCGGCTTGAGACCCAGCGGGGGGATCGGGGAAAACGGTTGAAGCCCCGTCACAACAGCTTCCCCCCGTACGTCCGAGCGCGGCGGAGTTGGTGGGAAGGATGGCGACGATGCCCTTCGTCCCCGATTGGTCGATCCTGAAGGGTGACACAATTCTCGACGGACCCGTATCGATGGAGTTCGTCTCGAAGGCCATCACCGATCGGGATGGAATGGCCTTGGAGGCGCAGACGGCCGATCAGGCCTACATGCACTGGGCCCAAGCCACCCTCTCGGTAAGTTGTCCGAGGCCCATCTGGTGAGTGGACTTGTAATTATTGCTAACTTTGATTTTTCTTGACAGTCGATGCTCCACGGTCAGCACTTCCACAAGTGTCTGGAGAAGGAGATCACATACGAGCGGAAGCAGAAGGAGAAGTTCCTTCGGGAGCTAACCAAGGCGACGGACGACTTCAAGGAGGCTCGGGACATGGTGACCGTTCACGAGGCCCAGATAGAGTCCTTGGACCGGATCCATAAGCAGGACCGAGAGGATCTGCTGAAAAAGATTGTGGCCGAGGCGGCGGAGAAGGAAAAGGCGCAGAAGGCCGTGGCGGACTTGGAGGTGGTCTTGGGGGAGACGTTGGTGACGGCACAAGACGAGGCTTATGAGCAGGCCAAGTCTCACTTCAAATATATTTATCCGGAGTGCAACGTCGACCACCTCAGCTTCGGATGGAAGCCGGACCTGCCTCCGACCCCTGGTGGTGATGGTGACGACGGGGGCCACCACGAAGAAGAGGTGCACCCCGACCCTCAAGACTAGATGTTTTTGTCTTTATTCTTTTTGTTGTAAATGCCTTTGGCGGACTGGCCACCGCAAATTTTGTATCGGAACTTTTGAAATGAAATGAAATATGAAATTTTTGGGCCGACCCTAGAACACTTGCATTTTGTGATACTTGTATTTTTCTTTTGATAGAGGCTGGCTCGCCAACAAAAGTTGGCTCGGGACCGAGAGGCTGCCAAGAATTACTTTTTGAACAAGTCGAGAGAGCTCGGTCTAGAGGTGGCTCGTTTGAGAAAAATTGTAGCCGACCGGGACTGGTGGGTCATTGAGAAGGACTGGGCGGTCTCGGATACCTCTAGTGGGCGATCGGCCTCCGAATCTTCTCTTCGCGAGGCCGTTATAGAGAAAGAATTGGAGGTTCGCCAGCTGAAGCTCATACTGGGTGCCGGTCTTGTTGAAGAGGCGAGTAACTCCACTCCGGGGCGGTTGCTGCCGCCCTCGCCGGTTGCGACACAGCCGGATGATGCGGAGAGCTCGGTGGCGGGCACGTCTTCCTTGGTCGGAATAGCCGAGCGTCACAGGAGCCCCGAATTCGAGTTCCCGGCCGAGTGAGTGAGTTGAGAGCCTTCATTGTATTTGCATTTTCATTCATTGAGTTGTAAGCAATGAGTAATGAATAAGATTATTTGTTCTCCGGAGCCTTGATTGCCTCGGATGCCGAGGGTATTTGGTGCGAAATCTACGAAGAGTCGTAATTGACGCGATTGCGCCAATGATTGCGACGTTTCGCATTCCTAGGAACATTGATGGCGACGCTTCGCCTTCCGCTGTTTCATATTCCCGGGCGTAATAAATGAGGCCTCAGGGGGCTATAAAATCACCACTCCCCATCTGTTTTTGACCAGTGAGTCATTCGGCAAGGATGCCTGCCTATGGCGGGCGTCCAAAAAATATAATTTTTTCGAGCATCCCGGATCGGAGGCACACTGATCACCCTCGAACTATTCGGGGTACCGGCCGTCAGGGCCTTGGAACCCCGGGTTGTTCGTTGGTGAACGTTGGGCCGACCGATCGTTTGGGGTGTTCGGAGAAGTCCGAAGCTCGGCAAGCTGTTTGTAACTGTGGTTCCGAAGGGCGTTCCGGGCAAGTTGTTTGCAACTGTGAAGGCTCGATTGCCAGGGCAGGCCGAACCTTTGTAGTTGCAATCAGCTGGCTCGGAATGGTGCGCTTCGAGAGAGAGAGAGAGAGCCGCCAGTCTTTGGCCCCCCTACCATCCTCGAACAGTTTGGGGTTTGGGTCTTGCAAAAAGTCGCAAACCCTGAGCTGTTTGCGGGTGAGAGGGTGGCCAGTAGTCCGACTCAAGGCTCGGGGTGTCTGCCGAAGGCGGACGCCTCAAAACTAAAATTTTTTTTCCAACACTTGGTGACGGAACCGGTGGTAGGCAGCATCGAGCGTCTCTGCCGAGTGTCAAGGTCGCGGCGCCCTCGGAGAGGGCACCCGCCTTGCTCGGGATCGACGCCGAGCCCCTGCACTTGTTCTCATGGAGAGACGGTGCGGGAGTGGCTGGCGGATGTCGCCTCGCATATCGGTTGATGGCCTCCGAGGGGGCCAAACCGAGCGAGGGACGGATGCCGAGCCCCCACAACGGTGAGAAAGGCAACTGCAGGCGTAGCGTAGCGCCGCCGCCGAGCGTTCAGGTCGAGGTGCCCTCGGAGGGGTCACCTGCCTTGCTCGGGGTCGACGCCGAGCCCCTGCACTTGTTCTCGTGGAGAGACGGTGCGGGAGTGGCTGGCGGATGTCGCCTCGCGTATCGGTTGATGGCCTCCGAGGGGGCCAAACCTAGCGAGGGACGGATGCCGAGCCCCCACAACGGTGAGAAAGGCAACTGCCGGCGTAGCGTAGCGCCGCCGCCGAGCGTTCAGGTCGAGGTGCCCTCGGAGGGGTCACCTGCCTTGCTCGGGGTCGACGCCGAGCCCCTGCACTTGTTCTCGTGGAGAGACGGTGCGGGAGTGGCTGGCGGATGTCGCCTCGCGTATCGGTTGATGGCCTCCGAGGGGGGCCAAACCGAGCGAGGGACGGATGCCGAGCCCCCACAACGGTGAGAAAGGCAACTGCAGGCGTAGCGTAGCGCCGCCGCCGAGCGTTCAGGTCGCGGTGCCCTCGGAGGGGTCACCTGCCTTGCTCGGGGTCGACGCCGAGCCCCTGCACTTGTTCTCGTGGAGAGATGGCGCGAGCCGATTCCTACGTTTGTAAGAGAAGCATGTTTTGGCTCGGGATTCCATCTGGGTGCCGAGTCCTATGCTTGTAAGAGATGCATGTTTTGGCTCGGGATTCCATCCGGGTGCCGAGTCCTATGCTTGTAAGAGATGCATGTTTTGGCTCGGGATTCCATCCGGGTGCCGAGTCCTATGCTTGTAAGAGAAGCATGTTTTGGCTCGAGATTCCATCCGGGTGCCGAGTCCTATGCTTGTAAGAGAAGCATGTTTGGCTCGGGATTCCATCCGGGTGCCGAGTCCTATGCTTGTAAGAGATGCATGTTTTGGCTCGGGATTCCATCCGGGTGCCGAGTCCTATGCTTGTAAGAGAAGCATGTTTTGGCTCGGGATTCCATCCGGGTGCCGAGTCCTATGCTTGTAAGAGAAGCATGTTTTGGCTCGGGATTCCATCCGGGTGCCGAGTCCTATGCTTGTAAGAGAAGCATGTTTGGGCTAGGGGTTCCATCTGTTTACAAGGTTTGGAATTATAAGCTTGTTTTTAAGAAAGCCGAAATGTTCACAAAATATGTTTGTTACAAAAAAGTTTAGGCACGACGTGCCGTTTACAGGACTTTACAAAAGACTAGGCACAACGTGCCGATTACGATATATTTTACATGGAGGCTACTCTCCTAAGAACTTAATCAAGTGTTCCGCATTCCAGGGCCTCTTGATAGGCTTGCCGTCGGTGTCGGTCAGGCGATAGGTACCCGGTCGTACGACCTCTGAAACCTTATAAGGGCCCTCCCAGTTTGGTGCCAATTTCCTTTTCTGGCCGGGGTTGGATACCGCCAGTTTCCAGAGGACAAGATCTCCGAGAGCAATGTTTGTGGGGCGCACCTTCTTGTTGTAGAACCTCTCGATTCTTTGCTGGTAGATGTTCCTTCTGATGGCCGACTTCTCCCTGACCTCGTCAATGAGGTCCAGGTCTGCTCGTAGTTGCATGGAGTTGCTTGCTTCGTCAAAATCCATAATTCGGGGAGAGGGGATACCTATTTCCACGGGAATGACGGCCTCAGTGCCGTAAGTTAAGTTGAAAGCTGACTCCCCTGTCAGGATTCTTTTTGTTGTTCGGTGGGCCCAGAGAACGCTTGCCAGTTCGTCGACCCATAACCCTTTTGAGGAATTGTCGAGCCGCTTCTTGAGTCCGTCGAGGATCTGACGATTCGCGTTCTCTGCCTGCCCGTTGGATTGGGGATGGCATACTGAAGAGAAGCGCTGCTGGATACCGAGGTCTTCGCAGAACTTGCGGAAATGCTTGCCTGCAAACTGGGTCCTGTTATCCGTGACGAGCACTTGGGGGATCCCGAACCGACAGATAATGTGCTTCCAGAAGAATTGTTGAGTCTGCTGCTCGGTGATCGTAACTAGTGGCTCCGCCTCGATCCATTTGGTGAAGTAGTCGATGGCAACTATAAGAAACTTTCGTTGCCCCGTCGCCTTGGGAAAAGGGCCTACCAGATCCATCCCCCACATTGCAAAGGGTGTTGGACTGGCCATGGATCGTAGGTTTGCTTGAGGGACCCTTTTGATGGGCGAGAATCTTTGACAGGGGCCACACTTCTTGACAAGGGTCAAAGCGTCCTGCAACATGGTGGGCCAGTAGTACCCGTGGTTCAAAGCCTTTCGCGCAAGCGAACGACTTCCCATGTGACACCCACCAATCCCCTCGTGTAATTCCCTGAGAGCATATTCGGCTTCATCGGGAGTGAGGCAGCAGAGATAAGGCCGTCCATCAGAGGTAGTGTAGGACCTCTTGAAGAGTGTTGAGTCGATCATTGTGAACCTTTCCGCTCGGGCCCTGACCCTTCTTGCTTCGCCTCGGTCTTCTGGGAGCTCTCCCTTGATGAGAAATCGCCTAATTAGAGTGGTCCAGTCTTCGGGGGGAGCTCCATCTTCAATGCACAGGACCTCCGGGATGTCGATGCTGGGTTTTAGCATGACCTCGATCAGGACCGTGCGGTCGAGACCTTCGAAGGAAGAGGATGCCAATTTTGACAAAGCGTCAGCCTGGACATTCTGTTCCCGGGGGATCCTCAAAACAGCCGATTCGTCGAAGGACGATAGTAGGCGTTGAACTACAGCTCGGTAACGAACCATGCGATCGTCTCGGGCCTCGTACTCCCCGGTGATCTGGTTGACCACGAGCTGGGAGTCGCTGAAAGCCCTGATTTGCCTGGCACCAGCTTGATGAGCTAGGGTGAGCCCAGCGATCATTGCCTCGTATTCGGCCTCGTTGTTAGAGGCCGGAAAGTTGAGGTGGAGGTAGTACTGCAGAAGAAAACCGTCTGGGCCTCGCAGGATGATGCCCGCTCCGCTGCCTGCCTCGCAGGAGGAACCATCGACGTAAACTTCCCACGTCTGGTCGTTTTCCGTGTTTGCAGGGTGCTCGGAGATAGTGCACTCCGTAATGAACTCCGCGAGCGCCTGCCCCTTGATGGCTGTTCTGGGCTGGTAGCCAATGTCATACTGGCTGAGTTCAATCGACCATTTCACGAGTCGACCCGAGCTTTCTGGTTTGTAGAGTACGACCTTCAGGGGTTGGTCTGTCAGCACTTGGACAGAATGAGATTGAAAATATGGACGGAGCTTTCGCGAGGCCATGACCAGGGCGTACGCTACTTTCTCCATCCGAGAGTACCTGGTCTCGGCATCGAGCAAGACCTTGCTGACGTAGTATACAGGCTTCTGTGATCCCTCTTCCTCCCGAACGAGAACGGCACTGAGCACCTTCTCCGAGGCTGATAGGTAGAGCCAGAGTGGCTCTCCTGGTTCGGGCTTGCTGAGGAGAGGGGGGTTCGCGAGGTATTCCTTTAACTGGGCGAAGGCCTCTTGCTGTTGGACCCCCCATTCGAACCCGTCGGTGCCGCGCAGGGCTTTGAAGAAGGGAAGAGACTTCTCTCCGGACTTGGAGAGGAAACGGCCGATGGCCGCCAGTCTCCCCGTCAGCCGTTGGACTTCTTTGATGTTCCTGGGAGGGGCCATGTCTAGGATTGCTTGGATCTTTTCGGGGTTCGCTTCGATTCCCCTTTGGCTGATGATGAACCCGAGAAACTTTCCTGCAGAGACGCCGAAGGCGCATTTATTCGGATTAAGTCTCATGTTATGGGTCCGAAGTACCCCAAAGGCCTCCTCCAGATCGGCTACGTGATCCTCCCCCCGCCGGCTCTTGACGAGTGTGTCATCCACATATACTTCTATATTGCGCCCGATCTGTTCCTTGAAGACCCGGTTGACGAGCCTCTGGTACGTAGCTCCGGCGTTCTTCAGGCCGAAGGGCATGACCCTGTAGCAGTAGAGCCCCTGGTCTGTGACGAAGGACGTCTTGGCGATGTCGGGTGGGAACATGCGGATCTGGTTGTAGCCTGAAAACGCATCCATGAAGGACAGGAGCTCGTGACCCGATGTTGCATCGACGAGAGCATCGATCCTGGGAAGGGGGAATGGGTCCTTCGGGCACGCTTTATTGAGATCCGTGAAATCAATGCAGATCCTCCAGCTCCCGCTCGCCTTCTTGACCATGACGACGTTTGCCAGCCACTCGGGGTAGCTGACCTCTTGGATGAAGCGCGCGGCAAAGAGTTTGTCGACTTCTGCATTAACTGCCTGTTGTCGCTCTGGTGCGAACTTGCGTCGCTTTTGTACCACTGGTTTCGAGCCGGGGATCACGCTGAGTTTATGCATGATGAGCTCCTCGGAAATACCGGGCATGTCAGATGGCTTCCAGGCGAACAGATCGACATTGCGCCGGATGCAGGTGATGAGATCGGACTTAAGGCGGGGTGCGAGGGAGCGACTTACTCGAAATTGTTTCGATGAATCCTCTGTCTCGAAGGAGACATCCTCCGGCTCTGGCTGGGTCCTTTGGGGCTGCATCTCCACGGCGTCGAGGGGAAACACTCCACTTCCTATTGCTGTCATATAACAGGAGCGAGCGGCTTCCTGGTTCCCTCGGACCACTCCTACCCCGGTACTGGTAGGGAACTTCATCTTCTGGTGGTAGGCCGAGGGGACAGCTTGGAGAGAGCAGAGGCCCGATCGACCGAGTATGGCGTTGTAGGCTGCCTTGACGTTGACAACCATGAAGTCCATGGACTCGGTTCTCCGGTTCGGGGCCGTGCCAGCTGTGACATCCAGAGTGACGATCCCCTCGATTGTCACCGGAACTCTAGAAAATCCGTGCAGGGTGTATCCTGCAGGCTTGAGCCTGCTTCGGGGGAGCTTTAGGTTCTCGAAAGCATCGAGGAACAGAATGTTGACCGAGCTCCCGTTGTCCACAAGGATCCGCCGAGCATCAAAGTTTGTCATGCTGAGATTGATTACGAGGGCGTCGCAATGTGGGAGCCGAACCCCCTCCAGGTCGTCACCCGAGAAGGAGACGGGGAGTGGTTGAATTTGAGGGGGGAGAGGTCCTTGGACGGCGTTAACGTCCCGGATGAACGCCTTGCGGGAGGTGTTAGAATCCCCTCCCATGGGCCCTCCGTAGACGCAGTGCAATATGGCTTGGCCGTCCGGCTCTTCGAGCTCCTGCTTTTGCCCGGGGAGCTGCAGGGGAGCTCGAGGAGGAGGTGGGCTTCTCCTGTTCCTCGTGTCCCTTTGCGCCCGAGCATCATCCCGCTTATACTCCCGGAGGTACCCTCGCTGAATGAGGGCCTCGATTTCATCTTTCAGGGCACGGCAGTGATCTGTGTCGTGCCCGTTGTCTCGGTGGAAGCGGCAGTAGAACCGTTGATCCCTTTTCTTGCTAGTGTTGTTGGACGGTCGAGGGGGATACTGAACGAGGTCTCTGTCCTCGATTGCCAGGAGTATGGAGGACACATTTTGTGTGAGTGGGGTATACCTTTCGAAGCGAGGAACCGGTGGTACCTTCTTCATGGTGCCCCCGTCCTTCGGAGCCTTTTTAGAAGGCTCGACTTCCTCGGCCTTCCGCTTCCCTTTTCCGAGTGCTTCTCTGGATTCGTCGGGGTTTAGGGCTTCCTCTGCCCTGATGTATTTCTCGACTCGGTTGAGGAGGTCGGGAAAATCGATCGGGGGCTTCTTCGCCAGAGAAGCTTTCAGCTGTCCATGACGGACGTTGTGCCGAAATGCCGCGGAGGCGACGCCCGGATCGAGAGAGGAGACCGACCTCGCCTCTGCCGTGAATCTCCGGACAAATGCCCTGAGTGATTCCCCCCCTTCCTGCCTGAGCCCAAGTAAGGAGGCGCTCGTTCTTTCGGCCTTCCGGCTGGTTACAAAATGGGCGAGGAAATTGCCCTCCAGTTGATCAAAGGAGTAAATGGAGCCGGGGGCGAGTTTCGAGAACCACTCACGAGCCGGACCCCGAAGGGTGGCAGGAAATGCTCGGCACAGCAGAGGATCCGATGCGCTGTGAATCATCATGAGGGTTTTGAAACCCTCCATGTGATCAGCAGGATCCCCTTCACCGTTATAGGTCTCGAATTGTGGGGGTCGGAAGTTCCGTGGTATTTCCGCTTGGATAATGAGGGCTGAAAAGGGGGGTCGGACAGGTCTGTACCCCTGACCGGCTCTGACACCTCCGTCGCCCATATGATCTATTCGGTCCTCCATTTCTTGGAGGCGCCTTAGGAGTACGCCCTCGGCCTCGGGCTGGATTGTTGAGGAGCGGGAGACGCTGACCTCGGCGTCCAACCTGGTTTGGGAATGGCGTGCTTCCTCCCTGGGGGCCCGTTGGAGAGCCCCAAGAATTTCCCTTCGGAAATCCTGGAATTCCTGTTGAGTGACAGGAGCTCCCTCAGCTCGGGCCGGTTGGACCGGAGGTTGCCTCCCGACTCGGCTGAGTGCTGGCCTTCGTTCTTCCGGCGGTGGTCTAGGGTGGTTCGGGGCCGAGTTGGAAGCGGCCCTTTCCCTACCGCGACTAGCCTGCCGACTGGAGATTACCCTTCGTAGGTCGGGTTGACTTGGAGGGGTGGCGGCCCGCTGGGACCCCTGACGGGAAGCCCTATGCTTTGATGGGCGCGGTCCGGCGTTGGTATTCGGTGAGGGTGTGTCCCGTCGGTTGACGGAGGACGCAGCCCCCTTGCCTTTGGAGGCCATGGGAGTTCGGCGATCGAGGTACCTCGGCGGTAGGACTCGGTCGGCTTCCGAAGTAGCGTTTCCACAGACGGCGCCAACCTGATGCGGTTTGTTTCTGGGAGACGTGTGGGTGCACCAGGTGTGAGTTCTCTACTCGATTTGTATTTGAAGGAGAAAGCTTCTTCAGAGGCGACCCTCGGCTGGCCGAGCGGTACCTGCGACTGGCCTGGGAGTGAGGTGAATGTCTGGGCTCGGATCCGAGGTCTTGTGTACCTGCAGACGGTCTCGAAACACCGGGGTTGGTCCCGGTGGCAGACCCTCCGACGATCTAGTCAGTTACTAGGATAAAGCAACAGTAACTAGGGTTTTGTGGAGAAAAGATTGATTACCTCTGAAGAAAGGGGAGGGCCTGGTATTTATAGGAGATTCTAATCGGGTCCAGACCCGTTTGGGGCTGGGCCGGACCCGGTTACCCGATTGGCTGAAGCGGTGGAAAGTCGGGCGGTATAGGGCTGACGTGGCAGGTGCCGGAGTGGTTTCCGGGCTGACGTGGCAGAGCTCCGGGCGGTTTTTCCGGTGCTGACGTGGCGGATCTGAAGGATCAGAAAGGACGCGTATCCTGAGGGGATCCAGTGGCTCAGGGTGAGCCATGCTTTATTCCTGACCCATATCACCACCTACAATATTTATATCCATATTTCAAATTGATGAAGAAATTGTATTTGTCATATATGTCTACACTTCCTTCCATACTGAAGAGATTACCGTTTAAACTGTAATGAGTTTGGATCCTAATACTACATGACCCATTGCTTCCTTGTCACATACAACTAATATAATTTGGGATTAAGCCAATAAGGCCATTGTATATTTTCTTCTGCTAGCCCAATAAAGCCAGCAGTACACTGTTTTATTCGCTTCTTGGGAAATGTTTTATTTGTTAAAGTTAATGCCCCGAATTCCTCCCAAAAATTTCTCGCCCAAAAGATTTGGTGGCATGCAAACATATCAGCTCGCTTGTGGAGAACTATTATAAATTTTGAGGTTTTGTAAACATGCTACTATTTGAGAAAAGTGAGGCACATATTTATAGAAAAAATTATCTCATATACAATAATTGTACGCATGTAGTGAGTGTAAAAAAAAAAATCGATGATGATGACGACGGCAAGGATGGTTTTAGCACAAACCTTTTTTTAAAAAAATGTTTGTGTAGTTCGTGTACATGTTCATATAACTCCATCTTTAAAATGTAGAGCATAGATTTTTGATGTAGGGACATCCCTGCTTTTTATGATAAAAAAATAATATATATAGAGTTGAGATTAATCTAAGAGAGTTGGTTGTCCATGCTGTACAGTTACCACAACTCACGTCTCTTAACTTTATTGTAAATTATTTATAGTGCAATTGGTACGACTTTTCAGTTTAAGTGAGTGGAACATATTCAATTCTGCCATAAGATGAAACTAATTGGAAATGTTGGATGGTTGATTTAATTTCGATCACATATATGTGGATGAGATTTAATTTGGTGATTGCTTTAAGTTAACTTATCCCCCCTCTACAGATAAACGCATTCGTAGGGTGAACTTCTCATGAACTTCTTCAATGAGGTCTTGAGTTCTATTCTTTATTGAATGAGAGAATGAGAGAAGAAGGTAGTCTGACCTCTAGGGGGGATCAGTGCCTTAAAGCCGAAGGTAAACTGAATGAGGATTCTCTGTTGGTATTCTCTTCGTGGTCCTGTAGGACAAGAGCACACTAGGGAATTCTTCTACTAATAACCGTTTGGGAGCTTCATCGAGCCTCTTATTGATCCATCAAGGATCTGTCGATTGGCTTTCTCAGCTTACTCGTTGGTCTGGGATGTGAGATGGAAGAGAATCGTTGTCCGACTCCCAGGTCGGTGTAGAATTTGCGGAATCCCTTAGCTGTAAATTGGGTTCTATTATCGGTACCAAGGATTCAGGGGATCCTGAACCTGCAAACAATGTTCTTCCAGAAGAATTGCTAAATCTTCTGCTCAATAATGGAGGCTAGCAGTTCCGTTTTGATCCACTTTGTAAAGTAATCAGTAGCTACTACTAAGAAGTTCCTTTGTTTAGTCAAGGGAGAAAATGGTCCGAGCAAGTCACATGGCGAATGGGATCAGACTCGATATGGAGTTGAGGTCAGCTTGGGGCACCCGCTTCATTGGAGAGAACTTCTGAAATATGAGCATTGGCAAACGTGTTTGTCGAGGAGTGAAGGTCAATAGTACCCGTGATTAAGAATCTTCCTCGCATGGGACTTCATGTCAATGTGACTACCACTGATTCCTTCGTATACTTCTCTGAGTGCATACTTAGCCTCCTCGGGGGGAGGCATCATATGTAAGAAGGCCTGACATCTGTGAGAGTGTAGGAGCGCTTGTACATGACTCATTTGATAAGTGTGTATCTTTATGCTTTTACCCTGATCTTTTTTGCTTCTTTGGGATTCGCCGGGAAGATTCTTGTCGAGGAAGTCGACCAAGGATTTCATCCAATAATCTCCGAGGGTCTGAGGAGTGACGCACATGATCTCTAATGCTTCCTCTTCGATGCTTAGCTTGAGTATGACTTCGATGAGCTTTGTGCGGTCGAGTCCTTCAAAGGAAGAGGAAGCTAGTTTAGAGAGCGCATCTGCTTGCCCGTTTTCTTCGCGAGGGATGCGAGTGACTTTTCGAGCCCCTGCCTTTCGGGAATAAAAGGAAGCCGGCTATCAGTGCCTCATATTCGACCTCATTGTTGGAAGTCCAAAAGTTGTGACAAAGTGAGTACTAAAGGACAAACTCATTTGGCCATAGCAAACATGACACCGTCCCTGCTCCCTTCGATGCAAGAGGAACCATCGACGTAAACTCTGGGTTGGAGGGTCATCGTCTTCTTTGGGAGGATTGAGGATAGTGCTTTCAATAATGAATTCAGCTAAGGCTTCGAGTTGACGGCTGGTGGCTTTCGCCTTCTTACCCCTTAGGAGGCATGGCTGGAAAATGCGTTTTTTATCAGAAATATCTTATTGGAGAGACTGATATGTAGTTTTCCACAGACGGCTTCAATATGTTGCTGCTTTTTTATGGTGTGAGATCAATCAAATGATGAATTCTTTTTTAGGAGGAAACTTACAATTTGGACCGTCGATTGGATCTAAATTGTGATGGCTGAAGTCTATTTGATCTAAATCTGAAGCGTTGAGAGCGTCTGGATCTGGATTGGGCGGCTGAGATGCCGTCGGCGAACCTGCACAAAGTCTGAACACCAAGATTATCCCTGATAAAAGACCCTCCTATGCTTAAGTCAGTAACTTATAAAAGATATGAGTTTTGGTGGCAAAAGATTAATTACTTAAACTTTGATGAAGATGGAAGGAGGGGAGGTATTCATAGCCTAAGAGTATCTTTTTGGGATTAAACTCCAAATTCCCATGGTTATGACATAGAGTTAGTTGATATAACCTTATTAAAGATAAAGAATTTGGTTAATAACTTTAATTAAATGAGTCATCTTGTTGGGCTGTATGACAACCCAATCTTGTAAGCTTAGTTAAGTTGATGAGCCTGAAAGTGGAAGTTCCTCTTAGGGGCTTGTAGTTGCTGAAATTACCAGTCTATCCTAAGAAGTTTTAAGATTCGTGTCTGAATCGTAAGGTCCTGATTCGTTGCAATTTTTACCAATATCACTCATGATAGTAATTTTTACCAAAATTATTATAGAATTTGCATATACTAGTAGCATTACGGATTAATTTGTGTTGCTATGTTTTTTCACCATTTTAAAACAAGTTTTTGATTTATTCCAAAAAAGTAAATTAAGTTTCTGCTCTCGTACACAAGTTTTTGCTCTCATTAATTGTTGTGAGCCTCACATGAATATCAAATGTTTCTTATTTCCTGGGGGGAAATCAAGAAGTCCTAATGTTTCCTATTTAAATCAAGAAACCCCCTAAAAAAATTCCATCATTGTTTAAAATTTGAACTTTTATGTTAAGTGTCATTTATGAAATTACCATTTAACCCCGAGAATTATATTGAGAAATATGTCTAAAATTTAAAATTATATATATATTTAATCATCTGTAAGTACAAAATGAAACAAAAACATCACAGAAAGTCACCATTTTACAAGACTCTAGTTAAACTCATCAACTCTTGCTAAATTCAGTGATTCCAACAAAAAATGGTACATAAAAATTAGGGCTTCAACTCAGGATTCATAATCACAGATGAATCTAAACAAATTATGAAGAAAAAAACCAATAATTTACCTCGCGAGCTGCGCCTTCACACTTCTTTTACGCTGGATCTATAGTTTGAAAAGAAAGAGCGAGAAGAATGGGGAAAAGTAGCAAAGGATTATAGAATAAGATGAATGGACAAAAATGTAATTTCATAAAGAACACTTAACAGAAAATTCAAATTGCAATGACAGAAGTGTACAGTGAGTGAAAAATAAACATTGGGAATTTTTTTTTTTTTTAAATAAAAAATGTTAGAGGATTTCTTTATTTTTTCCCCTATTTCGTACAAAAGCTGTTAACTTTTCGTAGTAGAATTTATACTACTCTACTAATCAGAAAGAAGCACAAGATATACAACAAAAAAGAAATAAACTCACCACTTTGCAGCATACAACAAAGAAGAAATAAACTCACGACTTTGCAGCATTCACGAGCAGTAACCATCAATCCTTCATAAACCATGCTTAAGTAAACAAGCCTAACACACATACAGAATTCAGGAATTACTCAACAAAAATCTCCTTACTATATCATCTTTCTACCCAATACTATATCATCTTTCTACCCAATAATCAAAAAGAAGAAAACCATTCAAAATCCTTACAATGATCACAAAAGTCAAGAATCCAAGACTACAAGCAAAGTAAAGCCCTGGAAATATATGCACACTGGACTTATCGGGTAGTTCATACATGTAATGCATGTAGAAGAAAGACTACACGGACATCACATGAACACATCCTTCTAGTGTTCTAACAGCAAAGACAACATTCATAGGTCTACAAAAGGCTTCTAATAAAACTCACACTACCACTATTTTTCATCCGGAACAAAGAAATTGAACTTGACATCCACAGAACCAGGTGCATCTCCTTTATCTTTATACTCGATGCTTGTTATAGTACCCCTATAATCGTCCTCCGAATTTTGACACCCTGGCTTCACATGGCGAACTGGAACTATCACTGAGTACACCGTACCACGGCCAGGATCAGTTGATACATTCAGTTGCACTTTATCCTGCGCTTCTATCTCAACAAAATCTGACAGAGCTTCAACAATGCTGCTCACAATCTTTTGCTTGGCCTTGTTGCTGACTTCACATCGATCAGAATACAAAATCATTTTCAGCCTTTGTTTTGCAATAGAAGCATTGGAGTTTTTTCTTGTAGTTGCTGATGGGAATAGCATCTGCCAAGCTAAGCTCAGACGTTCCGAAAAGCTCTTGTTGACAGAATCGAGGAGGAATCCTTCAGTATCTTTGTTCAAAGATGAGGGGGTGAGGATGTCTCTTTTATTTCCGAAGGACTGGGGTTTGATTTGAGAGCACCATTTCTTGATTCTTGAGAATTCATGAAGGAGAGCCTGCTAAAAGTTACCTGGAGGATTGGAGAATAGAAGATCTTACACTCATTTGCATCATCCAAAGTTCTAGATATTTTCTAATTTGAAATAAACAAATTAGACTTTTAAGTACTTGCTCGAACATTACATATATCGGCCCTACTTAAGTAAAGAAAAAGCAAATATCCTACCTTCACAGTTTACTTTTCAACATTTTGTTGTCCTAAATTCTTTAAAGCTGATAGTAAGTGTCTCAACGTACAAGAATACACAGTACATAATATCTTTTTCATCTCCGTATGTGAAGACCTTATAATGTTTAAATATAGCTGGATAAGAGAAGCACGGACACTGAAACAATGCCCTCAATAAAATGCGAGATGACACATTGACACTAGAATTTTTTCAAAAAACTATCGTAATGGCTAGTGTTGTTTACAAGTGTCCAACATATCTTGGACACGGCTCCCATATAGAAGTGTCAATGCTTCATAGATAGTGGAAACATCGACACCATAACATAGTTCCCAATCAATGTAAATATCAATATCAATCTAAATAAGGGTTTTCACTTGGCAAATATTATATGGATGACATATAAAGTAAAGGATGGCAACTGAGGGTGGCAAATTTCAACTTTCCAAAACTTGAGAGTGCGAAGTGTTGAAAAGCAAACTTTAGGGACGATATTTGTTTCTTTTGAAGGGAGAAATACTTGCTTTACTTTACACCCTATAAGCTATGCATCTTTGCCTATTCTATTCTGTATGAACAATGGCATTTATTAATTTTCAAATTTTCTTTGCAGAGTTCTAGACTTGAGAGTTATGGTGAGGAAAGTCTTCACATGTACTGTTACCGCTGATTCTGGTGTGGGGGTAAACAGATGAGATTTGTGAGTTCGTAGAAAAACCTAAATAGCGGATCCAAGCCTGCTGGTTCCCGCCGCACACCTGTAAGGAAGTGCGATACACCGGAGTTGATTCCGGCGACGCACCCTCCAACGCTCTTGTCAGTAACCAGTGGTGATTAAGAAAGAGCTTAAGTTGGAAAAAGAGTGATTAACCTGTAACAGTGGTAGGTGGGGGGTATTTATAGTCGCCGTTGGGATCAGATTAGGAATGTGATTCCTGTGATCTGATAAGGCGTAAAATCCTCGTAATCAGATTAGGAATGTAATCCCTTAATTCCCGGTGAGCGGATAGTCGCGAATCAGGCCCGTTGATTTGGTTCAATCAGAGACCCTAATTCCATCCTATCGGACTGGGTTTGTATCGGGTCGGGACCCGTACACAGTTGAGGTGGATCCGTTCGCGGGTTATTGGATCTGTGAGAAGGAGACCCAGTACCCGCTTCGGACCCGTTAGTAGGTGAAATTACCGTTTTACCCCTGAGCTTTAAGATTCGTCTCCGATGTGAACGGTCCCGATTTAATCCTATTTTTAGCCATATCACGAGCCCCCCACTCCTAGAGACTGAGTTTTTCAGTCTTTGAGGAATAGTTTTACTGTTCTAATGGCGTACGGGATTTTATCGGTGTTCTTAAGGGAGTTTTGGATCTTGCTTGGGGTGTAACGGTGTTATTCTAGGCTTGTAAAATGCCCAAAAATATTCTCAGAATTTTCTGGATTTTTGGTGATTTTTTTTGAATTTTTTTATTCATTTTCCGAATTAAATAATTAATTATCAAAAATATTAATTAATTATTCTAATTTAATAATTATTTTTTCAGAATTTTAAAATAAATTTTCTAAATTAATAATTATTTTTAGAATTTTTAATTAATTTTTTTTTCGATTTTTTAAATATTTTTTCGAATTTTTAAATAATTAAAACAATTAAATAAATAAATTAATTAATTAAATATTACCTGACACGTGGCGCGATCTGTGCCGTCGGATCCCGGCACGAATCTTGAGGAGGCGCATTTCCCAAAAAATCGTTATTTTGTCGTTTAGTGCACGTGGCACGATCTAGACCGTCCATCACCAGAAGCGCGAATTTCTGGAAGATCCAACGGTCGTAGTCGCTCGGCAGATTTTTTCTCCGTTTGTGGAGCTCGGATTGGGACTTGCTCGGTCAGCCGACCGAGCCATGTGATTTTTTTTTGTTTTCTGTTCGTCCCTGCTCTTTCCTTCTCCTTCGTCTTCAACTTTCTTCTCCAACTTTCGTCGAAAGCTTCTGTGGAGCTCGAAGGGGGGAGCTTTGTCGAGTGCTTCAGTGAAGGTGATGAGCTCGGTGGGAGAGCTCTGTAGTTGGCGAAGGCCCCGACCTTGGAGCTCGACGAGAGCATGAGGTGAGATCCACCTCGTCGATGGAGAAGAGCTCGATTGGAGCTCGAGGTTGGAGATAATGGAGCTCGACAGCGCTTAGAGAGGGGCTCGAAGACGAAGGAGGACCCAAGAGCTCGGCATGGGCGCTTTGGCGAGGTGGAGGAGCGGAGGCAAGGCCAACGTCGGAGCTCGGCAACTCATCGAGGTGGTCTCGAGCTCGACGAAGAAGGCTTTTGGCACTCAGTTTCGAAGCAGAGGTTAGAGTGGAGCTCTGGCTTGGGTTCGGTTCACGACGCTTGTGGAGTTTCGGCCATGGGCGGAGCTCTCGGAGAAGGAGCTGGCGCTGGCGTGGTTTTCGAGCTCGAAGGCCATGGTTTCGACCACGTGGAGCTTCGATGTGGTGACGAGTTCGGCGAGGGGAGCTCGTGAAGGGGGGAGCTCGACCGTGGGGGTGATGGTGATGGCGAAGTCGTGAGGTCGTGACGGAGCTCGTTGGAGGAGAGCTCGGAATGGAGGCAGCTCGATGCTGGTGGATACTGGAGCTCGGCCACGGCGGAGCTTGGTCACGAGTTCAAGCTCGGAGCTCGCCAATGGCAGAGATGGTGAGGAAGTGGTTAGTCGAGGAGCTCGGTATTTGGAGGAGGTCGGCAAGACGAGCTTATGGAGGCGACGCTCAGCGACGATGGCGGAGCTTTGGCATGGAAAGAGCTCGGAGCTCGGTATCGGAGGAGGTCGGCAAGCTTTCTCTCATGGGAGGAGGGCTCGAGCTTAGTGACTGCATGAGCCCTACAGTGGGTTCGGAGCTCTTCAGTGGATTTTTGGAGCTTGGTAGCTTTGGAGTGGGAGCTCGATGAGGGGAGTTGGCTCGAGGGAGCTCGAAGAAGGAGATGATGGAGCTCATCGGTGTTGAAACGAGAGGCTCGAGCTTGGAGAGCTCGGAGCTTGAAGAAGAAGGTTTTCTTTGGTTTTGGCGGGAGCGTGGAGAAGAAGAGGAAGGGAAGGGCTTCGGGTTTGGATCCCCTTAACGGGTCCTAACCCGGCCCTTGTGCCCTTTTTTTTTTGTTGCTTCTTGTTCGGCAAATCCGAGCACGGATTTTGAGGCAAATTTTTGGCCATTTTGCTGCTCGGTAGGGCAGTAGCTCGGATGGTAGATCCCGAGCTACGTGGCTCGATCTGGGCCGTTGGTTGGTGGCACGAATCTCGAGACGGGCTCAGTTCCCAAGAAAATACTATCTTGTCGTTTAGCGACGTTGGCAAGATCTGAGCCGTCCGATCGAGATCTTACACGAATGTTGAGGGAAAAGTGATTTTTCTCCGTTTTGGGGCTCGGATGGGCACTTGCTCGGTTAACCGATCGGACTCTTTGATGTTGGGGTCGGATCGGCACTTGCTCGGCATCCGAGCGGAGGGAAGAGCTCGGATCTGGAGGAGAGCCATTTGTGAGACAAGTGTGAGGAGGAAATCTATGAGAGAGTTGTGCTCCAAACTCGTTGAGAGGAGGTCCGCCTGGGAGATGAGCGGAGCGAAGACCTCAGCTCTGGAAGAGAGCCATTTGTGAGATGAGTTTGAGGAGCAACTCTAGGAGAGAGTTGTGAGCTCCAAACCCATTGAGAAGAGGTCCGCTTCGGAGGCGAGCGGAGTGAAGAGCTCGGCTCTGGAAGAGAGCTATTTGGGAGACGAGGAGGAACTCTATGAGAGAGTTGTGCTCCAAACTCGTTGAGAAGAGGTCCGCTTTGGAGGCGAGCGGAGTGAAGAGCTCGGCTCTGGAAGAGAGCTATTTGTGAGACGAGTGTAAGGAGGAACTCTAGGAGAGAGTTGTGAGCTCAAAACCCGTTGAGAAGAGGTTCGCTTCGGAGGCAAGCGGAGTGAAGAGCTCGGCTATGGAAGAGAGCTATTTGGGAGACGAGTGTGAGGAGGAACTCTATGAGAGAGTTGTGCTCCAAATTCGTTGAGAAGAGGTCCGCTTGGAAGGCGAGCAGAGTGAAGAGCTCGGCTCTGGAAGAGAGCTATTTGTGAGACGAGTGTGAGGAGGAACTCTATGAGAGAGTTGTGCTCCAAACTCGTTGAGAAGAGGTCCGCTTTGGAGGCGAGCGGAGTGAAGAGCTCGGCTGTGGAAGAGAGCCATTCGTGAGATGAGTTTGAGGAGCAACTCTAGGAGAGAGTTGTGAGCTCCGAACTCGTTGAGAAGAGGTCCGCTTCGGAGGCGAGCGGAGTGAAGAGCTTGGCTCTGGAAGAGAGCCATTTGTGAGATGAGTTTGAGGAGCAACTCTAAGAGAGAGTTGTGAGCTCCGAACTCGTTGAGAAGAGGTCTGCTTCGGAGGCGAGCGGAGTGAAGAGTTCGGTGAGACGAGTGTGAGGAGGGACTCTATGAGAGAGTTGTGAGCTCCGAACTCGTTAAGAAGAGGTTCGCTTCGGAGGCGAGCGGAGTGAAGAGCTCGGCTCTAGAAGAGAGCCATTTGTGAGATGAGTTTGAGGAGCAACTCTAGGAGAGAGTTGTGAGCTCCGAACTCGTTGAGAAGAGGTCCGCTTCGGAGGAGAGCGGAGTGAAGAGCTCGGTGAGACGAGTGTGAGGAGGGACTCTATGAGAGAGTTGTGCTCCAAACTCGTTGAGAAGAGGTCCGCTTCGGAGGCGAGCGGAGTGAAGAGCTCGGCTCTGGAAGAGAGCCATTTGTGAGACGAGTTTGAGGAGCAACTTTAGGGGAGAGTTGTGAGCTCCGAACTCGTTGAGAAGAGGTCCGCTTCGGAAGCGAGCGGAGCGAAGAGCTCGGCTCTAGGAGAGCCATCTAGAAGACGAGTTTGAGGAGGAACTCTAGGAAAGAGTTGTGCTTCGAACTCGTTGAGAAGAGGTCCGCTTTAGAGGGAGCGGAGTGAAGAGCACGACTTTGGAAGAGAGCCATTCGTGAGATGAGTTTGAGGAGCAACTCTAGGAGAGAGTTGTGAGCTCCGAACTCGTTGAGAAGAGGTCCGCTTCGGAGGCGAGCGGAGTGAAGAGCTCGGCTCTGGAAGAGAGCCATTTGTGAGATGAGTTTGAGGAGCAACTCTAGGAGAGAGTTGTGAGCTCCGAACTCGTTGAGAAGAGGTCCGCTTCGGAGGCGAGCGGAGTGAAGAGCTCGGTGAGACGAGTGTGAGAAGGGACTCTATGAGAGAGTTGTGCTCCAAACTCGTTGAGAAGATGTCCGCTTCGGAGGCGAGCGGAGTGAAGAGCTCGGCTCTGGAAGAGAGCCATTTGTGAGACGAGTTTGAGGAGCAACTCTAGGGGAGAGTTGTGAGCTCCGAACTCGTTAAGAAGAGGTCCGCTTCGGAAGCGAGCGGAGCGAAGAGCTCGGCTCTAGGAGAGCCATCTGGCAGACGAGTTTGAGGAGGAACTCTAGGAAAGAGTTGTGCTTCGAACTCGTTGAGAAGAGGTCCGCTTTAGAGGGAGGGAGTGAAGAGCACGGTTCTGGGAGAGAGCGATCTGGAAGACGAGTTTGAGGAGCAACTCTAGAAGAGAGTTGTGGGCTCCGAACTCGTTGAGAGGAGGTCCGCCTGGGAGATGAGCGGAGCGAAGAGCTCGGCTCTGGAAGAGAGCCATTTGTGAGACGAGTGTGAGGAGCAACTCTAGGGGAGAGCTGTAGCTCCGAACTTGCTGCTTATGTGAGAGAATCAATGGTTGTGGGAGCAATTCCGAATGGCGAACCACTTCTAACCCGCTGAAGAGCTGGTTATTTGAAGAGGAATCGAGTCAAGTGTTGGACTCCGAACCATCGGTAGAGGTATTCAACGGTTGTGGGAGCAATTCCGAATGGCGAACCACTTCTAACCCGCTGAAGAGCAGGTTATTTGAAGAGGAATCGAGCCAAGTGTTGGACTCCGAACCATCGGTAGAGGTATTCAACGGTTGTGGGAGAAATTCCGAATGGCAAACCACTTCTAACCCGCTGAAGAGCCGGTTATTTGAAGAGGAATCGAGCCAAGTGTTGGACTCCGAACTCGTTGTGAAGAGCTTAGTAAGTTGCGGGAGTAGCCATATAGAAGAAGCTGGACTCCGAACTCACCATTCAGCGAGTCATGACTCGGAGAGGTAGAGATGAAGCAAGAGCAACAATTTCCAATGGAAAAACGTAAAGTTTTATTGAAATAAACTAAGTGGCTGCTTCAATATGGCGAGCCCTTATTACATGCTATTGGCCGGATTACAAGCATCGACCTTATTAAAAATCAAGATCCTGCTTCTATGATAAGGTGAAGACCTCTTGGGAAGAGCCGGGAGGTTCTGAGTCTTAAAGCTTGGCGGGCCCTTCGGTTCGTTTGTTGGCTCCTCAGGGGGGAAGCTCGGCCCCCTCTTTTTGGACGAACTTGGTCAGGTGCCCCCGCTGTATGAGTTCTTCGATCTCCTCCTTCAGAGCCCGACAATCTTCCGTGTCGTGGTCGTGGTCCCTGTGAAAGCGGCACAACTTATCCTTGTTCCTCTTCTTGCCAGGTGTATTCATTCTCGGGGGAGCACGGAGGAGCCCTTCCTTGTCCACCTCCATAAGAACTTCTGATATATTGGCAATGAGGGGGGTGAACTTCTCAAACCGAGGAGTCGAGCGACGCCGTCCATTGTCGTCCTTCTAGGATTTTTGGGAGCCATCTTCGCTTGTGCTCTTCCGTTTGTTCCCGGAAGATGTCTCCTCAAATCCCGGGAGATTCTCGGCTTCTTCAGCCCGAATGTACTTCTCGCTCCTAAGAAGGAAGTCGGCGAAATTATGTGGGGGCTTCTTGGCAAGGGAGGAGCGAAGGCTAGAGTTGAGGACGTTCGATTGGAAGGCGGCCGCTGCAACAGGCTGGTCAAGGGAAGCAATGGATCTCACTTCTGCAGTGAACCTCCTCACATAGTCTCTCAACTTCTCTCCCTTCTCCTGGCGGAGCTGGAGTAACGAGATGTTAGTCTTCTCCGTGCGTCTGCTACTCATAAAATGAGTGATGAAGAGGCTCTCGAATTGCTCGAAGGAGAATATGGAAGACGGGGCGAGGCGGGAGTACCACTCCCGAGCCGAACCCTTAAGAGTGGCGGGGAAGGTTTTGCACAGCAAAGCATCGAAAGCTTGGTGGATTAGCATGAGGGTCTTAAAGCTTTCGATGTGGTCCACGGGGTCCGACTCCCCCGAGTAAGTTTCGAACTTCGGGGGTTCGAAACCTCTTGGGATAGGAGCTTCCATGATGGTCCGGGAGAAGGGAGGTCTGCTCTGGCGGATGGTCCTTCCTCTTAACTCCTCATCCTTGTCTATTCGGCCGATGCGCCTCTCCATCTCGTGGAGACGGCAGTAGAGAGCATCGTCCCTTCGACGATAGTCAAACGAGCCTCTGGACTCGTCTTCATAGGAAGGGGAGCGACGACGGTAGCTCTGGGAGCGGCGGGGGCTAGGCATGCGCTGTTGGTTGCTAGGAGCCGGAGGAGGAGTTATGGACCGGTGGTGAGGACTTTGGACCCGTGGAGGGGTAGGAGCCCTCTGAGCATTGTTATTGTTGGGTCGGAGGTTGAGGGCTTGCAACACCGTTGCTTGGAACTGCTGGAACTCGGCACGGGTGATGGGTGCCTCATCGTTCCTCGGATGTTGTCGATCGGCAGGGGAATGAGTTCTTCTCCTACGGTGTTCGGGGGACTCTTTCATCCCTCTTCAGGTAGGGGACCTTCTATAGTCTCGGTGGTGAGGATTTTGCTCATCTGGACGTTGTTGGCGGGAGGCTCCCTCTCGGGCCCGCTTTTCATCCAGACGGCGGCGAAGATCCTCATCTTTCTGCCGGTTGAGGACGGTATTTCGAAGGTCAGGGGCCTGAGGACTGTGGGAGGCGTAAGTGTCCGTAGAGGCATTGTGTATCGAGATGCGGTCCTGATGGAGAGGTTGCTTTTGCTTCTGCAGGTTAGGACCAGCGGGACCGTTAGGGGGTTGCTGATTCAGAAGAGGAGGCTGGTCCTGTTGGAAATGGTCCTCGGCCGGAGGAGGAAGTTGCCCCTGCTGCGGAGCGGGATGGACGGGGATTTCCTGCTGTTGATCAACAGGGTTGGGTCCATGGTTGGACCCTCTGGATCTTACTTTTCTGGGAGGCATGGCTGGAGAAGAGCTAGTCGACGAGGAAGAGGCGGAGGCTATTCGTATGATTTCCCACAGACGGCGCCAATCTGTTACCGCTGATTCTGGGGTGGGGGTAAACAGATGAGATTTGTGAGTTCGTAGAAAAACCTGAATAGCGGATCCAAGCCTGCTGGTTCCCGCTGCACACCTGCAAGGAAGTGCGATACACCGGGGTTGATTCCGGCGACGCACCCTCCGACGCTCTTGTCAGTAACCAGTGGTGATTAAGAAAGAGCTTAAGTTGGAAAAAGAGTGATTAACCTGTAACAGTGGTAGGTGGGGGGTATTTATAGTCGCCGTTGGGATCAGATTAGGAATGTGATTCCTGTGATCTGATAAGGCGTAAAATCATCGTAATCAGATTAGGAATGTAATCCCTTAATTCCCGGTGAGCGGATAGTCGCGAATCAGGCCCGTTGATTTGGTTCAATCAGAGACCCTAATTCTATCCTGTCGGACTGGGTTTGTATCGGGTCGGGACCCGTACCCAGTTGAGGTGGATCCGTTCGCGGGTTATTGGATCTGTGAGAAGGAGACCCAGTACCCGCTTCGGACCCGTTAGTAGGTGAAATTACCGTTTTATCCCTGAGCTTTAATATTCGTCTCTGATGTGAACGGTCCCGATTTAATCCTATTTTTAGCCATATCATGTACAAACTTCGAAGTTAATCTAAGAACGAGATATCAAATGAGGACTTAATTTGGTAAAAATAGCTCTATAACTGTTAAATGGTGGGACAACATACATTGACACTATCCATAAATTTGAATTTCAAGTTCTTTCCTCCTGTCTACAACATATAGAATCTCAATTTCACAATGATTAACAAGCAAGTGGGAGTTTAGGGTATTACAATGTGTTGGAATTGAGTATACATTCAAAACACTCATCTTGTTGACAGTACTGTCTCATGGCCCAACGGTTAAAGTTTTGAGTTCACAAGAGGTTGGGGGTTCAATTCCTACATTCCACATGATATATATATATATATATATATATATATATATATATATATATATATATATATATATATATATATATACATATATATATTTATATTTATATATCTATGACCGGGCCGGGCCTTAGGGTCTTAGCGGTCTTAGGGTCTATTGAAAAGAAAAAAAAAACAGAACTTTTTTTTAGAACTGTCAAAATTCAAAACGTTTTTCTACTTAAAGAGACTTTATGTTATAGCAGTTTCAAAAATTAAATGATATTCATTATATTGCCGTTTTTTGATTAATGCATACAGATTAATAGCTTCCTGGTTACAAGCTATAAGAAGAGATCATCTTTGGGAAGAAAAAAGACAGAAATAGAAAAGAAAAAAAATAAATTCTATCATTCAAATTTTCCTCAAAATCTATTTTCTGCGGTTTTTGTTTGTTGATTGCTGGTGCAAGTTGGTACGTGCTGCGATTGGAGTCTTGGCAGTACTGTAAATCAGAAGCTCGTTGTATCCCGGGAGAAGTGTTTGGTGATCAACGATTCATCTCCAGAATCGGCCAAATAGTTTCTTAAAAAAAGTGCAACCCACGCTTCGAGCCACTTCTCACTTTCTTCCTGTTGCAGATCAATTCCAAAAAGTTCACTTGGTAACTCAGGTCCAATTTTTCTAACATTTTTAAGAAACTATCTTCGTGATCTGTGATGGCTTTAGTTTCTGAACGCAAGTATGAAACCAACAAACCAGAAAAATTTGCTGGCCTGAACTTCAAGCGATGGAAGAACAAAATATTTTTCTATCTGTCGCTGAAGGAAGTGGCCCATGTTCTTACCCAAGACTACCCTGTAATGCCTAACCCAGAACCTGTTGATGCCAATGATAATGAACAAATCTTAGATGACATAGCAGAATGGAAGAATGCCGATTTTAAATGTAAAAACTTCATCTTGAATGAGCTGTCCGATGAACTGTATGACTATTACTTACAGTCCGATACAGCTAGGTCTGTGTGGGAAGCCCTACAGAAGAAATATGACACTGAAGAGGCTGGCTCGAAGAAATTCGCAGTCAGCCGTTATCTCAAATACACCATGGTCGACGACATGCTGGTAACTGTTCAATCACACGAGTTACAACATATTGCTCATGAGATCATTTCAGAGGGAATACCCCTCGATGAGCAATTTCAAGTAGCTGTGATGATTGACAAGTTACCACCTGGTTGGAAAGACTACAAGAATATCCTGCGACACAAATCAAAGGAACTGACCATGGAGAATTTGATAACTAGGCTTAGGTAGTGTTCTTTTTCTCCTCTTATAAGTGATTTACCTCTTGTAAGAGGTGGTCCACCTCTTACAAAAGTTTTTTTAGTGTTCTTTTTTTTACCTCTTATAAGAGATTTCTCCCAAAATTGCTTCTAAACCTAAATGGCTTCTACTAGCCTCTTTCAAAATCTTAAAAGTCTTCTATCACTTAAAAAGACTACATTACCCCTAAATTAATGATTAGTTTGTTTTACAGTTACTATTTGCTTCACAAAATTACAGTTACTAGTGATAAGAGGCTACAACCTTGAGTTGATTGTTCATCCTGTGCTCGAAGAGTTGTACAGTGTAAGGTAATTTCTAAAAGTTGACTTAACAAAAATGTCAACTTGATATATAAGCTGATTGTATGTTTATTTTGTTAGGGATGACGAAAAAGCATCAAATTCTACTAAGGTTCTTGCTGATGTAAGTAAGGGGATGGAAAGATTTGATTGCCTCGTCGTTGGTCACGGTCTTGGAAGTGATTCAATTTCTTCTGGTGAGTTTTCCTTTGTGTTGAGCGGTGAAAATGAATCATATTGTTTTTAGTTTGTACAACATGTATTATTTATGAAAAAGGAGACAATAGTTCATTGAAATTTGAAGTAAGCGAAACAATCTGGTTTAGCTATCCTGAACTTTATATGTCCAGGATTGTGTGAGTGAGATCATAAAGCATATGCACCGGAATCAAATATCCCAAAAAGTCATTGATGGGCAAGTTTTCTATCAGGGAGTACGTATTCAACCGTACAATCCTTAATTACATAACAATTTGTAATTAAGGATAAATTTTTGAAGCCAAACTAATCAGTAGGAAAACTTCACCACTAATGATGATATTCCATGAACACACGCAATTAAATATTAGAAGTAGTTTACACAAATTTGTAACTATGCACTGATACAAGTAGTGTATATTTGCCATCAAATTACACAAAATTGCTTGCATCCCCTCAAAAGTAACAGAGTCGACAGCCATGCCTATCGCCAACGCACTGGGGACCACATCACTTGATGGAGGAGGTGAATCTACTATTGGGGCTTCAATTGGTGAAATTGCAGGAGAAGATTGAGTGTCACCTGTTGTAGATGGAGTATTGGATTATGACCAAATTTGTCTACTATGTGAGAAATGTGACGATTTACTTAATTTTAGATATGAAATGTTGGTATAAATAGAGAAATTATATAGTAAGGACAAAATTGTCTAAAAGTAGAGAAAAGGCTCTTGTAAGAGGTGAAAAAAGAACAGAAATCTCTTACAAGAGGTTCTTATAAGAGGTTATTTTTATATAAAAGAACACCTCAAAAAGAGGCTCTTACAAGAGGCTCTTACTGTAAATCTCTTATAAGAGGTCACCTCTTATAAGAGGCAAAAAAAAAGAATAGACCCTTAGAGTTGATGAGGAATCCAGAAAGCAAGATCAGAAAGAAGAAGTCCTGCTTGTTCAACAGAACAAAGCGAAGGTCCATTTGAAACCAAAGAACAAGCCGTTCAAGAAGAATGCTAGTCGGAAGTTCAATTCGAACTTTCGTCAGAATGGTCAGAATGGATGTCAGAATCCGAATAAGACAAATAACTAGCAAGCCCAAACCAACAACAATGGAACAGATCCTATCGAGTGTTGGAAGTGTCATCACTTTGGACATATCGCTAGGAACTGCCGATCGTGTACGCCTGCACCACAGGCAAATGTTATCGAAGGGCCGTTAGTGGCTATGATTACTGAGATCAACATGGTCGGTGTAACCGATGGGTGGTGGGCTGATACGGGCGCTACTAGGCATGTTTGCTATGAGCGCAGCTAGTTCAAAACTTATAAGGAGAATGAAGGTCAAAAAGTGCAACTAGGTGATTCACACTGTATCAATGTGATGGGCACTGGAGAGGTAGACTTGGAGTTCACCTCTGGCAGGACTGTTACCCTCAAGGATGTCTTGCACACTCCTGATATGAGGAAGAACTTGATTTCTGGATACCTGCTCAACAAGGCTGGTTTTCATCAGAGCATCGGATCCGACCAGTATGTTATAACTAAAAATAGGATTTTTGTGGGAAAGAGATTTGCTTGTAATGGGATGTTTAAACTCAGTTTTGAAATGAATAAGAATAATGCTTTTGTTTACTCTTTGTCTTCTTTTAATTTATGGCGCTCTAGACTATGTCATGTTAACAAGAAATTGATAAATAATATGAGCAAACTTGGCATGATACCAAAAGTCAACTTAAATGAATTTGAAAAATGCACATCCTGTAGTCAAGCTAAGATAATTAAAACTTTACATAAAACTGTAGGTAGAGAAACAAAAATTTTAGACTTGATACATTCAGACATATGTGAGATGGATGGAACCTTAACCAGAAATGGTAAAAGATATTTCATTACGTTTATTGATGATCATTCAGATTATACTCATGTTTATCTTATGGAACATAAGAGTGAAGCAATTGACATGTTTAGAACTTATGTAACTGAAGTGCATAATCAATTTGAAAGAAATATTAAGAGATTTCGTAGTGATAGAGGTACAGAATATGATTCCAATGAATTTAATCAATTATATGCATCATTTGGAATTATTCACGAGACTACTGCACCTTATTCACCTGAATCTAATGGAAAAGCTGAAAGAAAGAATATGACTCTTACTGAATTGGTAGTTGCTTCGCTTATTAGTTCTGGAGCACCCAAATCTTTATGGGGTGAAGCTCTCTTATTTGTATATCATGTTTTAAATAGAATTCCACATCTATCTTCTGATACTTCACCATACGAATTATGGAGAAATAGAAAGCCTAATATTGATTATTTTAGAGTTTGGGGTTGTTTAGCATATGTCAGAAAATCTGACCCTAAAAGAATCAAACTTGCAAGTAGGGCATATGAATGTGTTTTTATTGGTTATGCAGATAACAGTAAGGCTTCCAGATTTTTAGACTTAAATAATAATGTGATTATTGAATCATTAGATGCTGATTCTTATGAGGATAAATTTTCTTACTTATTGAAGAACAGTGGGGGTAGTAGTGGGGGTTCACAACCCTCAACTTCCTCTGGCACTCCTCAAACTAGTACAAATGCTAATGTTGATTTAGATTCTGAGCCACGAAGAAGCAAACGTGCTAGAACTACTAAAGATTTTGGTGATGACTATGTTGTATATGCTTTAGAATCTGATCCTAGTTCTATCAATGAGGCTTTAACCTCACCTGATGCCGATTTGTGGCAAGAAGCCATAAATGACGAAATGGATTCACTAACCTCTAATGGTACTTGGGAGTTAGTGGACTTACCTCGTGGTAGTCGTATTATAGGATGCAAATGGATTCTTAAGAGAAAGCTAAAACCAGATGGTACAATTGAAAATTTTAAAGCTAGACTAGTAGCTAAAGGATATGTACAAAAGGAAAATATAGATTTCTTTGACACTTACTCTCCTGTGATCCGTGTGATTACTATTAGAGTTTTATTAGCCATTTCTGCTGTGCATAACTTGTTGATCCACCAGATGGATGTTAAAACAGCTTTTCTTAATGGAGAACTTCAAGAGGAACTTTATATGGATCAGCCTGAAGGTTTTGTGATTCCAGGGCAGGAACACAAAGTCTGCAAGCTGAATAAGACTTTATATGGTCTTAAGCAAGCTCCTAAACAGTGGCACGATAGAATTGATCAATTATTACTCTCAAATGGTTTTTCTATTAATAATGTTGATAAATGCCTTTATTATAAAGCATCCAGTGATAGTTGCATCATGCTTTGTCTATATGTAGATGATATACTCATTTGTGGTTCTTCGCTTGAATTAATTTCAGAGACTAAAACTATGCTTAGTCAAAATTTTGATATGAAGGACCTAGGTGAGGCCAATGTTATTTTAGGCATGAAAGTCACACGTTCTGAGACTGGTATTACTCTTGATCAATCTCATTACATTGAGAAGATCTTGAAGAAATATAATTACTTTGACCATAGACCTGCATGTACACCTAGTGACCCTCATGTTAAACTTTTGAAAAATTCTGGTGCTGCAGTTAGACAAAAAGAATATGCTAGTATTATTGGTAGCCTTCGCTATGCTACTGACTGCACTAGACCTGACATTGCTTATGCTGTAGGTGTATTATGTAGGTTTACGAGTTGTCCTAGTTCTGAGCATTGGAATGCTATTGACAGAGTCATGAGGTACTTGAAAAAGACCATGAACTTAGGACTACATTATGAGAGGTTTCCCGCTGTCCTTGAGGGATTCAGTGATGCAGATTGAATTCATTTTCGGATGATTCCAAGGCCACAAGTGGATACATTTTTAGTATCGCTGGTGGTGCTGTTTCTTAGAGGTCCAAGAAACAGACTATTTTAACTTACTCTACTATGGAGTCTGAGTTAGTTGCTCTAGCTGCGGCTAGTGAGGAGGTAAGCTGGTTGAGAAACCTCTTATCTTACATTCCTTCATGGAATAGGCCTATACCTCCGATCTTAATCCACTCAGATAGTACTGCTGCCATAGCTAAAGTACAAAATACTTACTATAACGGTAAAAGATTAGCGATTCGTCGCAAGCACAGTACGGTGAGAGAGCTCCTCACGTCTGGTGCTATTACTGTGGATTTTGTCAGATCAGAAAGTAATCTTGCAAATCTTTTGACGAAAGGATTGTCTCGAGACAAAGTTTGGAATACATCGATAAGGATGGGACTGAAGCCCATTTAGGATCACAATTGGTGGGAACCCAACCTATACGACTGGAGATCCCAAGACATAGGTTCAATGGAAAAAATAAGCCATACCGTGATTGAAATCATGCAACTTAGGAGTTTTACCACTCCTTAGTCCATCCTGATGTGTATGTGCATGATATATTGTAGCGTTAGTAAGGATGAGCTTGGCTCTTAATGAGCTCTATATCTCTGAATGAGAGGAGTGCCTAGCTACAAGAGCACTCTTGATAGACTCATCGGGGTGTTTGTGAAGTGTGGCCGCTTCTATGAGAATGAGGCTAATTCTCTAATAACATTCACCTATACTGGGATAAGCACAAGGCCGGAATGTGCTGACATTTAGAACTTGCACCTGGTAGAATCACGTACGGTTTTCCTTCACTATGTAAAAACGGGTAATGAGTTCAAGACTGAAGATCACTCATTATTCTTGCATTTTGGGGATTGTCCACTATGTAAGGTTCAAGTCTTCGGACACCTTACTTATGCATGGTTCTATATTTTTGAAAAACCGCTTCTTTTAAAATTAGTGTTTTAAATATATAAGTGGGGGATTGTTGGAATTGAGTATACATTCAAAACACTCATCTTGTTGAAAATACTGTCTCATGGCCCAACGGTTAATGTTTTGAGTTCACAAGAGGTTGGGGGTTCAATTCCTACATTCCACATGATATATATATATATATATATATATATATATATATATATATATATATATGTCTATGACCGGGCCAGGCCTTAGGGCCTTAGGGCCTTAGGGTCTATTGAAAAAAAAAAATAGAACTTTTTTTTTGAACTGTCAAAATTCAAAACATTTTTCTACTTAAAGAGACTTTATGTTATAGCAGTTTCAAAAATTAAATGATATTCATTATATAGCCGTTTTTTGATTAATGCATACAGATTAATAGCTTCCTGGTTACAAGCTATAAGAAGAGATCATCTTTGGGAAGAAAAAAGACAGAAACATAAAAGAAAAAAAAAATTATATCATTCAAATTTTTCCTCAAAATCTATTTTCTGCGGTTTTTGTTTGTTGATTGCTGGTGCAAGTTGGTACGTGCTGCGATTGGAGTCTTGGCAGCACTGTAAATCAGAAGCTCGTTGTATCCCGGGAGAAGTGTTTGGTGATCAACGATTCATCTTCAGAATCGGCCAAATAGTTTCTTAAAGAAAGTGCAACCCACGCCTCGAGCCACTTCTCACTTTCTTCCTGTTGCAGATCAATTCCAAAAAGTTCACTTGGCAACTCAGGTCCAATTTTTCTAACACAATGTATATTACCATCAATTTAAAGGTCTTTCACTTCAATAAATATATATGATAAATAGCAGATATTGGTAGACAATGACAAACAGAGGTGGAGGTGCAAAATGCTAACTTACTTAAAATTTTGAGGGTAAAAGTGTTGAAAAGTTAAAATTTAAGGGGAGGAAAATTTCTCCCTTCCTTATTTTCCCTTCTGAAGGGGTAATACTTGTTATTAATATGAATTATGCATCACACAATCAAACTCTGGTTTATGGCAATTTCTCGTGGGATTTATGCCAAACATTGGTTTACTGGCAATTTTCTAGAGGAATTAATGTCATTGGTTTAATTCACAAAATTGGAATAGAGTAGTACTGTTTATTGACTGTGACCCACCAATATATAACTTTGAGTCTTTCCTACTAAGAATATAGTATCATTAGACTGTGTAACCTTGTTGGGGTGGCACATCTAAACTACAACGTTGAGCATTAAGGCTATAAATCCATCTCTTATGAGGTGAAAAAAAGCGGTTAACTTATGGATAAGAGAGGGTAAGATAATGAAGGATATAAGAAATAAGAGAGAATGTGTGTTATTGTAATCCTTATCTTCCTTCGCGAATCTTCTGGATTGTTTGCCTCTATATGTATATCTGGTTTGGCCAAACTACATTTACTAATTTTTTTAAGGATGCTAAGAAAGAAGATCTGTGATGGAAATAATTATTAATTTTACATTAGAAGTAATTACTTACTATAGCTAGACGTTAGTACCAGGCTTAATGAGTTTTAGATTTTAACTTTATAATTTTTAAAGGTAAAACCAGAGAGAGGGAAGAATATATCATGAATAAGGGTCCCAGAAGATTAAAAGGGAGACCTACAGTAGGATTAGAACCCTAAACCCCAACACACGGATCCACTTAACGTAAGAACCCGACACTCTTCTGTCCAATATTATACTTACTAGTATCATGCACGTGCGATGCACGTGGAGGAAGAAGGAAGAAGACAAAAAAAAAAGAAACCTACAAACACGTGCGCTGCACGTGGAGGAGGAAGGAAAAAGGACAAAAAAAAGAAACCTACCAACACGTGCACTGCACGTGTTTGCACACATACAAAAAAAAATAAAAAATTGTTTATTTGTTTACCTACCCCATCTCTCCCATTATAATAGTTATAGATTTTTTGTATAGTAAATTACTGAGATCACCCCTGCATTACAAACTAGCAAATATTCCCCCTAACAATTAGTTTCACGTACTTTCCACACCACAGTCACACATAATTATTTACCAAAGTTGACTAACACATTTATATTGGAAAATTTTGCCGCAATGCCCTCTTTTTTGAAAATAATTAGCGACCTACCCTTCTTTCGAAAACATTTAGCGAGATGCCCTTGTCTGTGACACATCAGCAACAAACGTTATTGGGAAAAACGGCATCAGCTATTTGCATGCCGTTATTCCCAATAACGGCATACCTTTTTTAAAAAATTGTCATGCCGTTATTCCTAATAACGGCATTGCTTATTTTTTGTTAAGATCTTTACTGTATCAATCTTGACTCGAGATTGAAATCCAAAAGAAAATAACTGATGCCGTTCTTCGGGAGAACGGCATCGTTTATACTGATGCCGTTTTCCACAATAACGGCATCAGTTATTATCTTTTTGCACAAGTCCCTATAATCGAAAAACCCCTTCTTCTTCCCCTTTTCTTCTTGCGGTTTGTTTTCTTCCCCACTTTCACTCCGAAAACCCTAAACCCTTAAACAAAAACAAAAAAAAACCTAAGAGGCTGTGTAATCGATTTGAAGTTGGGAGTCTACACTTCAATCTTTCATTAAGAGTCCCGAATCATTCTGAATCTGAGAATATTGTAAGTATCCAAAACCCTAATTTGTATTTTGTAAAGTTGATTTTGATAGTATGATAGATGTGTGCATTGGTAGTATAGTACAAGTAATGTAGATTTGTGTTATTGAAGTAGTAATTTTGGAAATAATATTATGTATTGTTAGTGATGTAGAGTTTACAAAATATTGAATTGTTGAGAAAGGTGGAATTGTTCATTTTGTTAGGAAAACAATGAAAGGTGAAATTGTTTATTTTGAAAATTCTTTTACTAAAATTGTTGTTGATTACTGTTTGTTATTGTTGACAGGCCAATGGATCCTACACAACCATCTTCTTCGCATGGTGCCGGTGCTTCTTCTACTTCTTCATTTGGACCACAGGGACATCCTGGTCCACTAGATCCTACGGTTCTATATTTGCAACCAGACCACAGATCACAGGCCGTTTGGACCGGGGATGTAGAGAAGATGAGTTTCTGGATTCACAACATCATGCCGGTGATCCCCGGTATTGAAAATTACTTGGTCAGCAGCGGATTCTACGGGATGTCGAAGCTGACGAAAATAAAGTGTGACCACGCTCTACTTACCGCACTTGTGGAGCGATGGAGGCCGGAGACTCACACGTTTCACTTGCCAGTTGGAGAGATGACGGTCACCTTACAAGATGTCGCTGTGATTGCGGGTCTTCCGATTGATGGGATGGCAGTCACCGGCAATTTGATGTTCAACAAGGTTGCATTGGTACAGGACTATCTCGGCTTGGATGTGCCTGAAGAGGACCACAGCATATGGGTTGGGGAATCTATTAGACGTTCATTCCTTGGCGATCAGTTTCTGTGACCACAGTCGTTGTTCAGAAGCACGGCATCACTTAACTATGCCGTTATTCTCAATAACGGCATAGTTTAACAATGCCGTTGTTCAGAAGCACGGCACCAGTTATACATCAGAATCTCAACATTTGAGTATTCTGCCAAACTTTCTGTCTCCACAGTCGTTTTTGAGAATAACGGCATAGATCAAAGATGCCGTTATTCACAAAAATGACATCTGTTCTGTGAACAGTTGTGCATGTTTCTGTGCATGTTTTTTTTGTGTTTTAGTATAAACAACTAATTTAACTATATCCACCATCGATTCAAACCACAAATCTCATTCCAAATAATTTAAACTTAAATTACTCAACATTCAAAAACACCAATAAAATTTCGTACTAACACTTACAAATGAAAATACATAACTAACATCCAATAACTAGGAAAATATTCAAGTGCGGGTAGATTGTGAAGTCCCCACACTTTGTGCATTCTTACAACTGCGTCTATTGTGCCCGCGCACACCACATTTTGAACATACTTTTCCACTACTCTCACCTTCTCGAGCGTCCATGTTATTGCGGATACGAGTACTCTTAGGCCTACCCTTCACCCGACGAAGACTAGAATCAACTATTAGTACCGGTGCGCTTTGGGTAGGCCAATAAGATTCGTCTGGGATAGGATTGAAAGATGGTGCCCATGTTTTTGCTAACGAATCCGTAGAGTAGAAGGGATCTATGTACGGTTGATAATCAAGCGCACGTGAAGCACATGCCGCTAACACATGAGAGCATAGAACGTGGAACAGTTGAAATTTGCCACATGTACAAGTTCGGCCTTCTAGGTCCACCGTATGCCAATGGCCACCCCTTTGATATCCACCGTCCATTCTAATGCCCGTTTTCACCCCAAAAACACCATTGCGATTATTAAACATTATGGCCTCATGTAAATTGGTTTTTTCACGACGGACATCAATAAGGTCCTGAATTCGGGGTGCCCATAGTTTACCTTCAGCGATAAGTGTCTGCGCGGCCTCACGGCGGTCAGTGAAATATATGTTGAGACAGAAAAATATCTGTTCTACAATTGCGGTGACAGGTAAGCTACGAACACCTTTTAGAACCGAGTTGAAAACTTCGGACAGATTTGTTGTCATAATACCATATCTACGCCCACCATCAGCAGTAAGTGCCCACTTCTCAATTGCTTTTTCCTTAACCCAATTAGCCGCATCAGCATTGCTAGCTTCAAGTTGTGCCATCTTTTCCTCGTACTTTTTCCACTGATTTTGACACGCAATTACCTTCAATTTATTCATCAAAAATTTCGAACCAAATTTTTTATGAAAATTGCTAGCAAAATGCCGCATACAGTACCGATGATATGCAAATGGTTCCCTCCACGTGCCAAACTCATTTTTCATTGCTGATAAAATACCGGCATGTCGGTCAGAAATAACACAAAGACCTTCACGATCTGTAACAAAGCACCGAATACAGTTCATGAACCATGTCCACGTTTCTATGCTTTCACCTTCAACCAGTGCAAACGCAAACGGAAACAACCTCCCGTTTGCGTCTGGTGAAACCACAATCAACAAACAGCCTGTGTATTTTCCGTATAAGTGAGTACCGTCTACACTTATAACTGGTCTACATGATTTAAATTCTTCGATGGAAGGACCGAATGCCCAAAAAATACCCTTAAATGTTTCTATACCCGGCCCGGTCGTAGTCTTCGCCCAATGTACAGCCGTACCCGGATTTGAAGCTTGAATTGCATTGAGTAGATATGGTAATTTACTGTACGGTGTTTCAAACGAACCATATAGTTTCTCAATTTCTTTATGTTTTGCCTTCCAAGCTTTCCAATATGATATTGTGTATTGGAGCCTACCCTTTACCTGCCCAATTATGGCTCTTAGTGTTATTGAGAGTTGCTCCTTCAGAGTATCCATTATCATCATCGATACGACCGTCGAGTCAATTTTGCTGTGATCCTGAGTCAATGTATGATTCACACATGTGTGTACACCTTCAAGCTTTTTCACCACAAAATAATCACGACCCTTGGGAACACTTGCACGCAAGCGCCATGGACAACCAACTTCATTTTGAAGTGATGGATTTTCTGCAATCTGCTCGGCTGAATGGTGGATGGGCGCGTATTTACATTTCACATGGTATAGACAATGATCTGATTTTACCGTCACGAATTCTCTGTGGTTCTTCACGGCGTACATCTTCACTTGATGTTGTAGAGCATCTTTGGATGGAAATCTTTGATCAATAAAGAGTTCATCAAAGTTGGAAGAACCAATGGAAGACTGGTCCATGTTCATGTACAGTGGCACGGGACATCCATTTGCTTGATTGCGATCCACGCATAGCTGCACTTGTGTCCTGACTTGGCAACCTGCAGGCATTGTTAATCGGCACATGAACATTGGCATCAATAACTGGAGCTTCAACGGCAATATCCTCATCATCATCCTCGAGACCGCGTACCTCATCTTCTTCCTCTTCTACCAAGTCGTTATTCACAACGGCGTTGTCGAAGTCTTCTAAAGCAATACCAGCTACCATAAAATTTTGTGGCAATGGGGTCGGATGTACCTGCTCGTATTCGGAAGAAACAGGTTCCATTGGAGTTGTGCTAGTATCTCCAATTGTATTTGAAATCCTTGCGTGTGACTCTGCAGATGGTTTCAAAGTCCTTGTGGGCCTTGGACTTTCGATAACAACTCTTGTAGTATTTGGAAGCCTCGTTTGATCAATATATAACTCAACTATATTCCAACCACAACTTGGATGAAGTGTCCTAAGTAAGACAGACCTCAGAGAACTGTTACTGTCTATGGGTACCAACATGAAGTACTGCCCATCCCCTTTACCAGCAGAATAACGGGCTCTGAGTTTCAGACTCATTTCACTTCTATCCCAATTGGTGACTTCATATATCTTATCTATTAATTTTGAGTAACCAAAATTGGGGGTAGTCCAAATAATTACCGGATCAACATCACTATAAGAATATCCAATTTTTGGATCCTTAATTACTTCACCCCCATAATATAACCAAATAGGGATATCAAATTCCATACCTATGCATAAAAATTAAAACATATTCAAGTCATTCACTACTCACACTAAACAAAACATTGAAATCAAAATCAAACATAAGGTTAAGCTGATAATACCTTCAAATTAAACCAAAAAAACCAATTGGTTGAAAATGAGAGTGGGAGTGAGGAGGTTGGATGTATGGAATTTTACTGGACTCAATTGGTTGAAATTTTTTGATTTTGAGATCTAGGATTTGTGGGTAAAAGGAGCGATGAGAGAGAGAGATGTTTACGAATCAGAAGGGGAAGAAAAGGGGAAGAAGAAGGGGTTTTTCGATTATAGGGACTTGTGCAAAAAGATAATAACTGATGCCGTTATTGTGGAAAACGGCATCAGTATAAACGATGTCGTTCTCCCGAAGAACGGCATCAGTTATTTTCTTTTTTGGAAAATCAATCCCGCCTATCACCGGGGAGTAGGGATTCGATCTTATCCCGAAGCAGATCTCCCAGGCGACTATAAAAATCTCTCTACCTCCTATTGTTACAAGGTGATCACTCTTTGTCAACCTAAGCTCTTTCCTTTTCTTTTCCGAGTATTGACAAGAGCGCCGGAGGGTTCGTCACCGGGATCCATCCCAGTATTTCGAACGTTTGTGCAGGTCCATGGGAGCACCAAGGAGTTATTCTATCAACAAGGGAAGAGGTCAGATTTGGCCTGTTCGAGTTCTTGCAAATCCACAAATTCTATCTATTGCCCCCACACCAGATTCAGCGGCAACAGATTGGCGCCGTCTGTAGGAAACCTCGAATAGCAATTCGACCTTCCTCCTTCAACCAAAGCTACTCCCAGCAATGCCTCCCAAGAGGAAATCCACAACTTCCAACCGTAGAACAACCTCTACTCATCCTCCTCCTCGTCCTCCGGAGGGTCTCCCTCCACCCATCCAACCGGCCCTACAACTCAAACAGCTGAATCCTCAATCTATTCAGCAGCCTCTAGGGACCCAAGCGACTATTGGGGAGCCCTCTCGGCGAAGCCGCCAGAAGCAACCTATGCACCAAGTTCGGGTCTCCATCCACAATGCCTCTACAGATTCCATGGCATCTCATAGCCCTCCAACACCGAAGGATCTGCGAGACATGCTCAACAACCTGCAGAACGAGCCCCAGCCTGACCTTCGGATCCGCCTGGACAAGAGGCAGACCCGCGATGTGAACCCTCGCCGAGAGCACTAGAGGGACCGGTCACCCCGCCGAATAGACCGCAGAGGGTCCAACTCTCCTTGAAGGCGAAGAGAGTCACCAGCATCGCCCAAGAAGAAGTTGCTCCCCGGCTGGCCGTCCTACACATCGAGCCCAACGGGAGCAGGAGGCCCCCATCACGAGGGTGGAATTTCAACAATTCCAGGAGGTGGTCCTTCGGGTGCTTAACGCCGCCCCCATCAATGCCCAACGAGCTCCCAGTCTATCGCCATCTCCATGAGATGGAGAGGCGCCTCGGCCAGTTGGACAGAGACGAAGAGCAATGGGCGAGGAATCTCCGCCCGAGCAGGCCCCCTTTCTCCCGCACCATCATGGAGGCACCCATTCCTGACAACTTCAAGCCTCCCCACTTCGAGTCCTAAACCGGGGAATTGGACCCCGCTGATCACATTGAGAGTTTCAAACTCTCATGATGATCCATCATGCATCCGACGCCCTCATCTGCAAGACCTTTCCGGCCACACTTAAGGGGCCGGCTCGGGAGTGGTATTCTCGACTTGCACCGGCATCCATCTTCTCCTAAAACCAGTTTGAAGGCTTCTTCCTCACACATTTTGTGAGTAGTTGCCGCTCTGAGAAGACGAGCACCTCATTGCTCTTCCTCAGCCAAAAGAAGGGCGAACGGCTGAGGGATTATGTCAAGCGGTTCACCACAGAAGCCAGGTCCATCGCCTCCCTGGATCAGTTAGTAGCTTCGGCTGCTTACCAATCCAATGTCATCAACCCCGACCTCAGGGCGTCCCTGGCCAAGATGCCTCCTCGAACTTCTCCGAGCTCCTCCTCAGGAGCGAGAAGTACATCCGAGCTGAAGAGGCTCTCAATCGCCCCACTCTGGAGGGGTCGTCTTCCGGGAACAAACAGAAGACTGCTGAGGAAGAAGCAGCTAAGAAGCTCTAAAAGGATAACAGAGGTCAGCGTCGCCCTCTCCCCCGCTTCAAAAAGTTCACTCCGCTCAATGCGAGCGTCTCCGCCATCTTGATGGAGATTGGGAACGAAGGTATCCTGCCGCCACCTCCGAAGATGAACACCCCTGGAAAGAAGAGAAACCGGGATAAGTGGTACCGCTTCCACCGGAACCATGGGCATGACACAGACGACTGTCGTGCCCTGAAGGACGAGATCGAGGCCCTCATCCAGAGGAGACAACTTGCTCAGTTCGTAAGTAGGGACAGAGCCGGTCCGCCTCCACCACCCAGGGGGGATAACAGCCGAACAAAACAGCACGTGGAGGCCCCGGATGTCGAAGCAGAGGCCATCTTGCACCTTATACACGGAGGCCCAATAGGGGAGATTCTAACTCCTCCCGAAAAGCCTTCGTTAGGGAAGTGAACTCCGTGCATAGCCATCCTCCCCCCAAGGGCCTCGGAGTCCCTGTCACGTTCTCCGATAGAGACTTGGAGGACGTTCGCACGCCCCATTGCGACACCCTCGTCATTAACCTCCGAATGGCCAACTTCGACGTACGTCGGGTCTTGGTGGACAATGGCAGCTCGGTCAACATCCTCTTCTTGAAGGCATTCAAGGGCCTCCATCTTTCAAGGGACCGGCTCAAGCCAGCTGGCTACACCCTTCATGGATTCATCGGGGGTGCCGGTGACGATCGAGAGAGTTATAACTCTCGACATCACCGCTAGCAAAACCCCGGTCACCCGCACGGAGCCGATGGACTTCATGGTGGTGGATGTGAAAGCCGCCTACAATGTGATCCTGGGTCGACCAGGCCTCGCTGCACTCCAGGCCACCCTTCAGGCTTATCACATGAAGATGAAGTTCCCCACTCCCGTAGGGGTGGGAGAAGTGAGAGGGAGTCAGGAGGCGGCTCGCAAGTGCTATATGACCTCAATGGGAGGCCCGACCCTCTCCCTAGAAGCCCTCGAGCTCCCACCGAAGAGTAGCCAGAACATCTCCGAGCCAGTGGACGAACTAGAAGAAGTGGCCTTCTCGGAGGAAGACGCCACCAAGACGTTTCGGGTCAGCAAGGCCCTTTCCCCCTCCATCAAGGAAGACATCTTCCAATGCATAAGAGAGAACCGCAATCTCTTTGCCTGGACCGCGACCGATATGCCTGGTATCTCAGAGGAGCTCCTAATGCACCACCTCAGCGTTGTCCCCGGGAGTCAAGCCCGTTCAGCAGAAACGACGCAAGTTCGCTCCGAAGCGTCAACAGGCGTTCAAAGAAGATGTCGAAAAACTCCTCAATGCCCGATTCATCCAGGAAGTGAACTACCCCGAGTGGCTATCCAATGTGGTGATGATCAAGAAAGCCAACGGGAGCTGGAGGATATGCATCGATTTCACCGACCTCAATAAGGCATGCCCGAAGGACCCTTTTCCCCTTCCAAGCATTGACGCCCTGATCGATGCAACCTCCGGGCACGAGCTCCTCAGCTTCATGGATGCCTTCTCGGGGTACAACCAGATCCGGATGTTCCCTTTCGACATCCCGAAAACCTCGTTCGTGACGGATCAGGGCCTCTATTGCTACCGGGTCATGCTGTTCGGCTTGAAGAACGTGGGAGCTACATATCAGTGCCTTGTGAACAGGGTCTTCCGAGACCAGATTGGTCGAAACATGGAAGTCTATGTAGAAGACATGTTGGTCAAGAGCATCCGATGGCAGGAGCATGTTCTCGACCTCCAGGAAGCCTTCGGGGTGCTCAAGAGGCATAATATGAAGCTGAATTCGAGCAAGTGTGTATTCGGAGTCTCATCCGGCAAGTTCTTGGGGTTCATGGTTAGTCAAAGGGGCATAGAGGCCAACCCCGAGAAGATTCAGGCCATTCTCAAAATGGCTCCCCCCTCCAGTGTTAAAGATGTACAGAGGCTCACTGGACGCCTCGCGGCAATTGGGCGATTCCTCTCCAAATCCGGGAAGAAGTGCCTCCCCTTATTCAAGGCCCTCAGGGGGGCTAAAGGCTTCGAATAGGGACAACAGCAACAAGAGTCCTAAGACCAGCTTAAAGCATACTTAGCTAACCCCCCACTCTTGAGCAAACCAATGCCTGGGGAGGTCCTCTACCTATACCTCGCCGTTTCAAAGCAGACCCTCAGCATGGTCCTTGTAAGAGAAGAGGATAGAACACAGAGGCCCATTTATTATGTGAGTAAGGTTCTCCGGGATGCTGAGCTCCATTACCAGAAGCTGGAGAAGATGGCTCTTGCCTTGGTTATGGCGGCAAGGAAACTCCGCCCGTACTTTCAATCTAATTCGGTGGTCGTCCTTACCGACCAACTGCTGAAGCAGGTACTCCATAAGCCAGAAACATCGAGCCGCTTGGTAAAGTGGTCTATAGAGCTGAACCAGTATGACATCAGCTACCAGTCCAAAACCGCTATCAAGGCCCAAGCCTTAGCAAAATTCATTGTGGAGAGCACTATCCCCGACCCCTGTGAGTCTGCTGCCGAACCCCTAGTCTGGATCGTTTATGTGGATGGATCCTCTTGCACCGACGGAAGTGGGGCTGGCATCATCTTGACCGGCCCAGACGCTTTCGTCCACCAATACTCCCTCCGCTTAAACTTCCCTGCATCAAACAACGAAGCAGAGTATGAGACCCTCATAGCGGGGCTCGGTATGGCTCGCAAAGAAGGAGCCAAGCATGTCAGAGTCTATAGTGATTCGCAGTTGGTCGTCAACCAAGTATCAGGGGAATACGAAGCAAGGGACGAGCACATGGCCAAGTACTTGGCGAAGGTTAAGCAGCTACTAGCCTTATTTGAAGACGTTCAACTCCAGCGGGTTCCTCGAGAGGAAAATGCACAGGCGGATGCCCTCTCCAAGCTTGCCTCCTCGTCCTTCCAAGGTTTAGAACGGACCGTCTTGATAGAGGTGTAATGCCCTGATTTTTCAATTTATGAAAAATTATTTATTTTGCAAGTAGTGTGCACGTGCAATATTTTTGGTAAATATTTTCATCATGATGAGTATAGATTTTTAAATATGTGTTTTTAATTATTTTTACAAAGCCTTCTTTCAATTAGACAAAAAGCCCTTTCTTTTAAAAGCCCAAAGTTAATTTAATTTATTATTTTATAATAATTATTTTGGCCCATAAACTAAAGTCCATGAGTTAATTTATTTTTAAATATGACTTGTAATGTAGAATACAAAATTAAAGTTTATTTTTATATAAAATAAAATGTACAAATTTTTAGAGGCAAATGCATGCACGTGCATTGCACGTACACGTGCAAAGTGCACTCCCCATGCTTGGTCGGATTGCTTCTTTGGAGGGAAACCCAAAAATTTGAGTGGGATCATGGTGTGGTGGTTACTTGATTATGGGTGGTTAGTATAACTCCCCCTTAAATCTCAACCATTTAATCCTAACTCCTACTTCAATCTTAGCCATCCATTCTCCTTAATTTTTAGTATAAATACCCCCCTCCATGGCTAGTTATTCTTGTGCTAAATAATTCCTCCAAATCTATAGTCTAAAATACTTTAACTAGTAGTTATTTTGTGAGTTAAAAGATTGAGTTGTGTGTGGGAGTGTGCTTGCAACAAGGAGGGGAGGCCGGTTTCATCAAGAAGGGGAGCTCTCGGTTGTGTGCTTAGAGGCTTGTACGCGCGTGTACAAGGAGGAGGAGCATTCATTTGCAAGGACATTCGTCTAGGAGGTTGCTAGTTGTATTTTTCTCTCCAATAAGGTGGGTAAATTCTCCATATTTCTAAATGGGAAAAAGGGGTATGAGCAACTTGCTCATTTAGTAAATAAGCAAATGATGATGTGGCATACATATGATTGGAAAAGCCTTAAAATGGTTAGTTGTCCAATGTATCATATGCATGCCACATAATCAATTGCTCATTTATTAAATGAACAAGTTGCTCATATCCCTTTTACCCTTTCTAAATTAGAAATGCATGTTAGAAAAGAATGAATGAAGCATGAAAAAGGTTAAGAAGAGTACACTTTAATTAGAAAAAAATAACCTATTGAATGATTGAAATGTGGATATGCAAATTTGTATGTGGTTCTATTATTTAAGTTGTATGTGAATTGATTAGGATCATGGATTGATTGAAGAAAACACATTTATTACCATCAAGAATTACATACAAAAGTTAGTAGATTGATAATGCTATTTCATGTGTTAAATAGATCTCTTGTGTTAATGTGGGCATGAATAATTTAAAATATGAGTTTGTATGTTGGGTAAATGATTAAAGGCAGAGAATTAATGTGAAATTTGTTGAAAAAGAGATTAGAATGCTAATTGCTAAGAAATGTCAAAAAGAGAAGAAAATGTGGTAGTGATAGTTCATATTTCGAATTAGTTGTATGAAAATATGTATTAATTATTGAAAAAAATTATTCTTTATTATACTGGAGTATAAATTATGTTGAGAATAGCCAATCTGGAAATTTACAGTAAATTCTATAAAAGCAAATTGAAATGAAAATTCGTTGAACATCGAAATGTTCTAAATAACAAAGAGAATAGATTTGACTAGACTACGGTTGGAATTACGACAACATGAGCGTATAGCTCAAGTGGTCGACAGGATCCTAATCGCTACAGTGGGTCGGTGAGTCACTGGTTCGAATCTCCTTAGTATCATACTTTTTGTATTTTTGGCACGAAATGAAAGAACAGCGGCCGAGAGCATTTAGCGCTCTCAGCGCTTTCTTCTAACGATAGCAGCCTTCGGCCTAGTGGGCTGTGCTTCGGCTGTGTTCTATGTGGTGCTGGGTTCGAATCTTGCCCTCGGCAAGATTGAAAAAAATATATTTTTGGGTGTTTTAGTTATCAAAAAATTATGAGAAAAATATGACTATTCTTCTAAAAATATGTAGGACTTTATAAAAATAATCTGGGAATTATTTGCATGAAATAAAGTATGATTTGAGAATAAAATGTGTAAATAGAACTATGGTTCTATATGTATATTTTTTTTGTGTGAAAATTATAACTTGCAAAAAGTACTTGAAATGAAGGATTGGAAGGGTAATGTAAGAAATTATATTTGTGATGGATGTGAATTATTCTCATATGTGAATAGTGTGAAAGATATTAAATGTGAATATTCGAAGTGATGTGAATTTTAATGTGAAGTTGATAATTGAGGAAGTATATAATTCCATGTATGATTATGGACTATTGAACAATTCAGAGATCATGCTATAAGAAAAAGAAATCTGTTATAATTATGAAAATGAATTTATGAGTTGGAAATGCTCAATTTAGATTTTGTGAATTGGAATTGAAACAAAAGAGTAGCTATGTCTCCCCCGGCATTTGGAAAGAAATGAAATGAAATATTGAAATGAAAGACCAAAAAAAATATATTTTTGGGTGTTTTAGTTATCAAAAAATTATGAGAAAAATATGACTATTCTTCTAAAAATATGTAGGACTTTATAAAAATAATCTGGGAATGAAAGAACAGCGGCCGAAATGAAAGAACAGCGGCCGAGAGCATTTAGTGCTCTCAGCGCTTTCTTCTAACGACAGCAGCCTTCGGCCTAGTGGGCTGTGCTTCGGCTGTGTTCTATGTGGTGCTGGGTTCGAATCTTGCCCTCGGCAAGATTGAAAAAAATATATTTTTGGGTGTTTTAGTTATCAAAAAATTATGAGAAAAATATGACTATTCTTCTAAAAATATGTAGGACTTTATAAAAATAATCTGGGAATTATTTGCATGAAATAAAGTATGATTTGAGAATAAAATGTGTAAATAGAACTATGGTTCTATATGTATATTTTTTTTGTGTGAAAATTATAACTTGCAAAAAGTACTTGAAATGAAGGATTGGAAGGGTAATGTAAGAAATTATATTTGTGATGGATGTGAATTATTCTCATATGTGAATAGTGTGAAAGATATTAAATGTGAATATTCGAAGTGATGTGAATTTTAATGTGAAGTTGATAATTGAGGAAGTATATAATTCCATGTATGATTATGGACTATTGAACAATTCAGAGATCATGCTATAAGAAAAAGAAATCTGTTATAATTATGAAAATGAATTTATGAGTTGGAAATGCTCAATTTAGAAATTGTGAATTGGAATTGAAACAAAAGAGTAGCTAAGTCTCCCCCGGCATTTGGAAAGAAATGAAATGAAATATTGAAATGAAAGACCAAAAAAAATATATTTTTGGGTGTTTTAGTTATCAAAAAATTATGAGAAAAATATGACTATTCTTCTAAAAATATGTAGGACTTTATAAAAATAATCTGGGAATGAAAGAACAGCGGCCGAAATGAAAGAACAGCGGCCGAGAGCATTTAGCGCTCTCAGCGCTTTCTTCTAACGACAGCAGCCTTCGGCCTAGTGGGCTGTGCTTCGGCTGTGTTCTATGTGGTGCTGGGTTCGAATCTTGCCCTCGGCAAGATTGAAAAAAATATATTTTTGGGTGTTTTAGTTATCAAAAAATTATGAGAAAAATATGACTATTCTTCTAAAAATATGTAGGACTTTATAAAAATAATCTGGGAATTATTTGCATGAAATAAAGTATGATTTGAGAATAAAATGTGTAAATAGAACTATGGTTCTATATGTATATTTTTTTTGTGTGAAAATTATAACTTGCAAAAAAAACTTGAAATGAAGGATTGGAAGGGTAATGTAAGAAATTATATTTGTGATGGATGTGAATTATTCTCATATGTGAATAGTGTGAAAGATATTAAATGTGAATATTCGAAGTGATGTGAATTTTAATGTGAAGTTGATAATTGAGGAAGTATATAATTCCATGTATGATTATGGACTATTGAACAATTCAGAGATCATGCTATAAGAAAAAGAAATCTGTTATAATTATGAAAATGAATTTATGAGTTGGAAATGCTCAATTTGAAAATTGTGAATTGGAATTGAAACAAAAGAGTTGCTAAGTCTCCCCCTGGCATTTGGAAAGAAATGAAATGAAATATTGAAATGAAAGACCAAGGTTGGTCATGTTTGAATAAATAAATAAGTCCGGTTTAGTGGAGAGGCTAACTCTAGAGCTTTGATTTTGTTCATGATTCTAATAAAAACTAAGGATTAGTGCATAGTGAAGACGTGATGAAAGTGAGAGAAAAACACGAGTATGAGAACTAGAGTTTACGGTGCGGGTGTGTAAGCCACAGAATGCATGCTTGATGAGTTAAGACATGGCGTGGGCACAACTCAGTAATGATCGGACTTTAGCCACGCTTGTGGGATGTTTGGTGACTGCAAGAGGATCGTGTGCCATGAAGGAGGCTGAATTGCCACAGAATGCATGTTTGACGAGTCAAGACATGGCGTGGGGTTCCCCTCCAGGTTTTCTGTACACGAGCTTGTACTCATAGATCATCTAGGATACTCACCGTAGTTACAGTAGTAGATTAGGTCATGGCGAGGGATTGAACCCTACAAAGTTGAAGAACGATTAAGAGGCTTGTCCTCGGACCTATGTAGTATGGGATGCATAGAATCCGAATAAGTGCGCATTAGTGTCATCTAATATAAATAATTGCATTACGGACTAAGTGCACAATCACAACACGACATCAATAGGGTAGTCCCTTTAGTTTGATATGTGACAAGTTTGTGTTTGTTAGATATGGAAAATAAGTTATACTATTTCCGGCATAGAGAGGATGGCCGTGTATAATGTTCGTCGGTTGAATAAACTGACGTACCCACAGTCTTATATGCAGGTAAATGACATGATAAAGATTAAAGAGGAACAGATGACTAAATATTATACAATGTTGTTGTACATTTATTTAATTGTTGTAAATTTTACTTCCGCTGTGCAATGTAAAGTGTAATATTTTATGTAAACTCTGATGTAAAGTGAAAAGTTCAAATTTTCTTGTAAAATTGTACTAAAGAAAGTGGAAAGATCCTGTAGAACATCTCGAATTCAGTTGTATTTGGGATTCGGGGCATTACAGAGTGGTATCAGAGCCACGCTTCCACACTTGTACAAATTTATAAGGAACGACATCCTAGAAGTGGACATTAGAGTGTGTGTTTGAGTCTAGAGATTTAAATGTAAGTGACTGACATTTGTGTTGCCCTATGACTTATGCTTCTTCCTCTCTATTTCTAAGATGGCTGACCACTTCGACCCTGCTGGAGGCGACGACTGGCATATCATCGAGGAAGAGTACCATCCTGGACAGGCAGATTCTGAGGAAGAGTACTACCCAGGGCAAGCAGATTCTGACGGAGAAGAATGGCCTGAATCCCAAGAGATTACCCCATATCCGGATTCATCTGATGACTCTTCTGACGAAGAAGAGAAACCAGTTCCAAATGGTTTTGTGATATCTCTTCAGAGGCAGGTAGAAACACTGCGGGAGAGAGTTGGACTATTGGAGGCTCAGTTGGCAAAGCGCAAGGATGACTTTGCAGTTCTCAGTCATCGTGTATGGGAACTCGAGAAGAGGAAGAATATGACCGATGTGCTGAAGGAAGAAGCTGATGAACTACGGGGAGAACTTTGAGAAGCGAAGAGGAACCGTAGGAGTTAGACTGTTGTAGCTTCTACTATTTTCATTCTGATGTCAAGAAATATTTTTCAATTCGAATGCATAATGTTTGAAATTCAATGAAATGCAAGTTGATTCAAAATTTCATGTCTTATACTTCGAATTTAATGGATCTTTTGCATCAGAATATGTCTAGAAGAGGAGCTAGAAACGGAGAAGGTCTGGATCTGGAAACGGAACTTGCGAGGGTCTATCAGATGCTCAACGCCCTAGCTATGAATCAGAACCAAGGAAGGGGACCTGCGAATCCGGTGCCCGAAGCGATTAAACTGGTGGAATCGTTCAAGCGAATGAAGCCACCCGTATTCGAAGAGAAGTCAGACCCTGATGCGGCTGACAACTGGATTCGTCAGGTAGAGACAATCTTTGAATTACTGGAGACCTCTGAGGGCAGTAAGGTGAAGTTGGCGACTCTACAACTTGAAAAGGATGCGGCTGTTTGGTGGCAGTCGATGAAGAGAACAATGGGAGGCATAGTTCTCGGCTGGGAAGAATTTCTGGAAGAATTCCGCAATCACTATTTCCCCTCCGATGTTCAAGAGAAGAAGGCTATGAATTTCTATCACTACAGCAAGGCGGCATGTCAGTGAGAGAGTACGAGACCAAGTTTACTCAGCTCTCTAGGTATGCTCCGGAATTAGTGATGGATGAAGCTAAGAAGGCTCGTAAGTTCGAGCATGGATTGAGGCCGAGCTTGAGGTCCCGGATGATACCTCTTGGTATCAGGAGATTTGACAAGCTGGTCAAGAGAGCAGCAGCGACGAAAGCAGATATGGAGCAGTTTCATGTTGTTCAGAACCAGAGGAACAACTGGTAGTCTGGAAAGAGGCCCGCAAATTCTGGGAGTTTCAAGGGGCAACCATCTGCACAAAGGTTCAAACCGACAGGGGAGAACGCTATTAGTGTGGCTGGAGGACCTGGGAACAATGTGGTGAGACCTCCTACGGTAACTTGCTTCAACTGTGGTGAGACGGGACATTACCAATCTCAATGCCCCAAGCCACGGAATGGTAATCACAATGTACCAACGCAGCAGACTGGGAAGAGACCGTACCAACCAGGGCGAGTATTTGCCTTGATGGAAGCTGATGCTGATGAGGTTGATCATGTCATCACTGGTACGAGGGCTGATGTTTAGAGGTTTTTGTCATTTCTTTTTCCTGCTGTTTAGTGAACTGTTACGTAATGGATGTGTATTATGTAACAGGAGAACTTTATCTTAATGGAATGAAAGCTGTTGTGTTGTTCGATAATGGATCCTCTCATACTTTTGTGTCTCCTAAATTTGCTAATGTGTTGGGAGTTGAACCGAAGATTTTTCCAGGCAAAATCTTAGCAGTAGCTACTCTATCAGGGGAAACTTTAACCACTGATCGGTACTATGCGGATTGCGAGATTGTGATTGGAGGTCGAATCTTTGGGATTGATCTGATCGAGCTGACTATCTTGGGAGTTGATGTTATCATTGGCATTGATTGGATGTCAGTGTACAGTGCAAGCATCGAGTGCAAGACCAAGACGGTAACAGTGAAGGCTCCAGGTGGACCTGAAGTCACTTTCCAAGGGAAGAAGAAATGTTCTAGGCTGGTGGCAACTATCCGCAAGGAAGAGACTCCTGTGAAAGTGCAAGGGATTCCTGTGGTTCGGGACCATCCGACTGTGTTCTTGGAAGATTTTCCTGGGTTACCCCCGCATCGTGATGTAGAGTTCAGCATCACTGTTCAACCGGGAAGTGCACCCATTTCTAAGGCACCGTATAGGATGGCTCCAGTGGAACAGGATGAGGTGAAACGACAGATTGAGGAACTGTTGGAGAAAGGCTTTATTCAACCTAGTGCGTCACCTTGGGGAGCACCAGTACTTTTGGTAAAGAAGAAGGATGGCTCGATGAGAATGTGTATCATTATCGAGAGCTGAATAAGGTCACTGTTCAGAATAAGTATCCTATTCCTCGAATTGATGACTTGTTCGATCGTCTACAAGGAGCAGCTGTTTTTTCCAAAATAGATCTTCGATCAGGATATCACCAAGTTCGAGTGAAAGCTGAAGATGTGCACAAAACTGCATTTAGAACTCGACATGGGCATTATGAATTCTTAGTTATGCCATTTGGAGTGACGAATGCACCCGCAATCTTCATGGATTTGATGAACAGAGTTCTGAGGCCGTTCATTGATTCTTTCGTCGTGGTGTTTATCGACGATATTCTCGTGTACTCCAAGTCAGAGGAGGAGCACACCGAGCATCTGGCAGCAGTTTTGAAGAAGCTGGAAGAGTAGAAGTTGTATGCCAAGCTATCCAAGTGTGATTTCTGCAAATCTGAAGTGGCATTCCTAGGTCACATCCTTTCTAAGGAGGGAGTGGCAACTGACCCTCAGAAGATAGAGGCAGTGAGAGATTGGGCTAGGCCTACTGCAGTAAAGGAAGTCAGAAGTTTTCTTGGAATGACTAGATACTACAAGAGATTCATTCATGGTTATGCTCAGATAGCCGTGCCGCTTACTGGACTGACCAAGAAGAATGTGAACTTCAAGTGGACTGAGCAATGTGAGGCAAGCTTTCAGGAGCTGAAAGAGAAGCTGACTACTGCACATATTTTGGCTTTACCTAGAGCAGGTGTTGAGTATGATGTTTATAGCGATGCTTCACATCGTGGGCTTGGTTGTGTCTTAATGCAAGAAGGAAGAGTAATCGCTTATGGGTCTAGGAAACTACGACCGCATGAGAAAAATTACCTGACTCATGATCTGGAGTTGGCTGCGATTATCTTTGCCCTGAAGCAATGGAGGCACTACGTGTACGGTGAGAAATTGAACATGTACACGGACCACAGGAGTTTGAAGTACATATATCAGAAGAAGGATCTGAATTTGAGGCAGCGAAGATGGTTGGAAGTGCTTGAGGACATGCGACCTGAGATCAAGTATCATCCTGGGAAGGCTAATGTTGTTGCTGATGCACTTAGTCGCAAGAGCAGCTTAGTCAGTTTGATTACAACTCAGAAGCATCTGATTGAGGAATTGGATCGAGCAGGTATTGAGGTTGTCTTGCAAGGATTGGGAGCATTTTTGGCTCAGTTGAGGCTTCAGCCTACACTGAATGGAAGGATCATTGCAAGTCAGGAGGTTGATGCTGATTTCTTGGGGATGAAGGAGCAGGTTGGTGCTGGCAGGTTGCCCGGATTTCAAATCAGGGATGGAGTGCTGTGGTTCGGAGATAGACTGTGCGTTCCAAATCAGGCGGACCTAAAAGAGAGTATTCTTCAGGAGGCGCATGCTACGCTTTTGTCGGTACATCCTAGGAGTACTAAGATGTACAAAGACATCAAACAGCATTTCTGGTGGTCAGGTTTGAAGCGGGATGTGGCTGAATTTGTGGCGAAGTGTGAGGTTTGTCAGCAAGTCAAAGCCGAAAATCAGAGACCCGGAGGTCTATTACAGCCGTTACCTATTCCGGAATGGAAGTGGGATAACATCAGTATGGATTTCATTACGGGATTGCCTAAGAGTCCTAAAGGCAATGATGTAATTTGGGTTATAGTCGATCGACTAACCAAGTCCGCTCACTTTCTGGCAATGAAACTCACTGCTTCGATGGACAAGTTAGCTGAGTTGTATGTTGGCGAGATCGTCCGGCTTCATGGTGTTCCGTCAACTATTGTGTCTGATCGAGATGCGCGATTTACTTCGCATTTCTAGAGGAGTCTTCAGACAGCTTTGGGTACCAAGACAGATTTCAGCACTGCTTTTCATCCGCAAACCGATGGGCAGACCGAGAGAGTCAACCGTATTCTTGAGGATATGCTTCGGTGTTGTATACTAGACTTTGGAGGCAGTTGGGAAAGACATTTACCTTTGGTAGAGTTTGCCTACAACAACAGTTTTCAGACTAGCATTGGGATGGCGCCGTACGAAGCCTTGTATGGCAGGAAGTGCAGAACACCTGTTTGTTGGTTTGAAGTTGGGGAGCGTCAATTGTTTGGGCCTGAGCTTGTGCAGCAAACCTCTGAAAAGATTGATCTGATCAGGAAAAGGTTGGTAGAGGCTCAGAGCAGGCAGAAAAGCTATGCAGACAACCGGAGAAGGGACCTTGAATTTGAGGTCGGTGACTTCGTCTTTCTGAAAGTATCGCCCAGTAAAGGTGTGATTCGATTTGGCAAAAGGCGGAAAATTAGCCCTGAGATTTATAGGCTCGTACAAGATATTGAAAAGGACCGGAAAAACTGCTTACCGGCTTGAATTACCGGAAGAGTTGTCTCAGGTGCACAATGTCTTTCATGTGTCTATGCAGAGAGGTTATATTCCAGATCCGAGTCATCATTTGCCTGAAGTGCCGGAAGGTTTGTAGTTGGATCTGAATTACATCGAGTCTCCTGTCGAGATTGTTGATCGTCGAGAGAAAGTCTTGAGGAATAAGACGATACCGATGGTCAAGGTAGTCTGGAGAAAACCATTTGGTTGAAGAGGCTACTTGGGAGTCTGAGGAGAGAATGTTGAAGGATTATCCTGAGCTTTTTGCTTGATTTGTATCTTTGTATTTTCTTGTGCTGGTTGTAAGTGTTTGTTTTCTCGCTCTTGACTGTAGTTCCGGGGACGGAACTATTCTAAGGAGGGAGTGTTGTAATGCCCCGATTTTTCAATTTATGAAAAATTATTTATTTTGCACGTAGTGTGCACGTGCAATATCTTTGGTAAATATTTTCATCATGATGAGTATAGATTTTTAAATATGTGTTTTTAATTATTTTTACAAAGCCTTCTTTCAATTAGACAAAAAGCCCTTTCTTTTAAAAGCCCAAAGTTAATTTAATTTATTATCTTATAATAATTATTTTGGCCCATAAACTAAAGCCCATGAGTTAATTTATTTTTAAATATGACTTGTAATGTAGAATACAAAATTAAAGTTTATTTTTATATAAAATAAAATGTACAAATTTATGGAGGCAAATGCATGCACGTGCATTGCACGTACACGTGCAAAGTGCACTCCCCATGCTTGGCCGGATTGCTTCTTTGGAGGGAAACCCAAAAATTTGAGTGGGATCATGGTGTGGTAGTTACTTGATTATGGGTGGTTAGTATAACTCCCCCTTAAATCTCAACCATTTAATCCTAACTCCTACTTCAATCTTAGCCATCCATTCTCCTTGATTTTGAGTATAAATACCCCCCTCCATGGCTAGTTATTCTTGTGCTAAATAATTCCTCCGAATCTATAGTCTAAAATACTTTAACTAGTAGTTATTCTGTGAGTTAAAAAATTGAGTTGTGTGTGGGAGTGTGCTTGCAACAAGGAGGGGAGGCCGGTTTCATCAAGAAGGGGAGCTCTCGGTTGTGTGCTTGGAGGCTTGTGCGCGCGTGTACAAGGAGGAGGAGCATTTGTTTGCAAGGACATTCGTCTAGGAGGTTGCTAGTTGTATTTTTCTCTCCAATAAGGTGGGTAAATTCTCCATATTTCTAAATTAGAAATGCATGTTAGAAATGAATGAATGAAGCATGAAAATGGTTAAGAAGAGTACACTTTAATTAGGAAAAAATAACCTATTGAATGATTGAAATGTGGATATGCAAATTTGTATGTGGTTCTATTATTTAAGTTGTATGTGAATTGATTAGGATCATGGATTGATTGAAGAAAACACATTTATTACCATCAAGAATTACATACAAAAGTTAGTAGATTAATAATGCTATTCCATGTGTTAAATAGATCTCTTGTGTTAATGTGGGCATGAATAATTTAAAATATGAGTTTATATGTTGGGTAAATGATTAAAGGCAGAGAATTAATGTGAAATTTGTTGAAAAAGAGATTAGAATGCTAATTGCTAAGAAATGTCGAAAAGAGAAGAAAATGTGATAGTGATAGTTCATATTTCGAATTAGTTGTATGAAAATATGTATTAATTATTGAAAAAAAATTATTCTTTATTATACTGGAGTATAATTTATGTTGAGAATAGCCAATCTGAAAATTTACAGTAAATTCTATAAAAGCAAATTGAAATGAAAATTCGTTGAACATCGAAATGTTTTAAATAACAAAGAGAATAGATTTAACTAGACTACTGTTGGAATTACGACAACATGAGCGTATAGCTCAAGTGGTCGGCACGATCCTAATCGCTACAGTGGGTCGGTGAGTCACTGGTTCGAATCCCCTTAATATCATACTTTTTGTATTTTTGACACGAAATGAAAGAACAGCGACCGAGAGCATTTAGCGCTCTCAGCGCTTTCTTCTAACGACAGCAGCCTTCGGCCTAGGGGTCTGTGCTTCGGCTGTGTTCTCTGTGGTGCTGGGTTCGAATCTTGCCCTCGGCAAGATTGAAAAAATATATTTTTGGGTGTTTTAGTTATCAAAAAATTATGAGAAAAATATGACTATTCTTCTAAAAATATGTAGGACTTTATAAAAGTAATCTGGGAATTATTTGCATGAAATAAAGTATGATTTGAGAATAAAATGTGTAAATAGAACTATGGTTCTATATGTATATTTTTTTTGTGTGAAAATTATAACTTGCAAAAAGAACTTGAAATGAAGGATTGGAAGGGTAATGTAAGAAATTATATTATGTGATGGATGTGAATTATTCTCATATGTGAATAGTGTGAAAAATATTAAATGTGAATATTCGTAGTGATGTGAATTTTAATGTGAAGTTGATAACTGAGAAAGTATATAATTCCATGTATGATTATGGACTATTGAACAATTCAGAGATCATGCTATAAGAAAAAGAAATCTGTTATAATTATGAAAATGAATTTATGAGTTGGAAATGCTCAATTTAGATTTTGTGAATTGGAATTGAAACAAAAGAGTAGCTATGTCTCCCCCGGCATTTGGAAAGAAATGAAATGAAATATTGAAATGAAAGACCAAGGTTGGTCATGTTTGAATAAATGAATAAGTCCGGTTTAGTGGAGAGGCTAACTCTAGAGCTTTGATTTTGTTCATGATTCTAATAAAAACTAAGGATTAGTGCATAGTGAAGACGTGATGAAAGTGAGAGAAAAACACGAGTATGAGAACTAGAGTTTACGGTGCGGGTGTGTGAGCCACAGAATGCATGCTTGATGAGTCAAGACATGGCGTGGGCACAACTCAGTAATGATCGGACTTTAGCCACGCTTATGGGATGTTTGGTGGCTGCAAGAGGATCGTGTGACATGAAGGAGGCTGAATTGCCACAGAATGCATGCTTGACGAGTCACGACATGGCGTGGGGTTCCCCTCCAGGTTTTCTGTACACGAGCTTGTACTCATAGATCATTTAGGATACTCACCGTAGTTACAGTAGTAGATTAGTTCATGGCGAGGGATTGAACCCTACAAAGTTGAAGAACGATTAAGAGGCTTGCCCTCGGACCTATGTAGTATGGGATGCATAGAATCCGAACAAGTGCGCATTAGTGTCATCTAATATAAATAATTGCATTAAGGACTAAGTGCACAATCACAACACGACATCAATAGGGTAGTCCCTTTAGTTTGATATGTGACAAGTTTGTGTTTGTTAAATATGGAAAATAAGTTATACTATTTCCGGCATAGAGAGGATGGCCGTGTATAATGTTCGTCGGTTGAATAAACTGACGTACCCACAGTCTTATATGCAGGTAAATGACATGATAAAGATTAAAGAGGAACAGATGACTAAAGATTATACAATGTTGTTGTACATTTATTTAATTGTTGTAAATTTTACTTCCGCTGTGCAATGTAAAGTGTAATATTTTATGTAAACTCTGATGTAAAGTGAAAAGTTCAAATTTCCTTGTAAAATTGTACTAAAGGAAGTGGAAAGATCCTGTAGAACATCTCGAATTCAGTTGTATTTGGGATTCGGGGCGTTACAAGAGGTCCTCCTCAGACCAAGTATCGATGAAGATAGCCTGGAGCCGATGGAAGCCTTGCCCCTAACACTTGGGGAGAACTGGATGAAGCCCTTCCTTGAGTACCTTAGAGACAGAATTCTTCCCTTAGACCCAAAAAAGGCGAGGAGGATCAGAACCCGAGCTAAGCGGTACACACTTCTTGAAGGAGTCATGTACAAACGCTCTTACACTCAGATTGACGGCCGACCCTATCTGAGGTGCCTCTTCCCGGAGGAAGCGCTTTATGCCCTGAAGGAGGCCCATGAAGGTATGTGTGGCCCGCACTTGGGAGCGAAATCCCTCGCCCACAAACTCTTAAATTACGGTTACTTCTGGTCCACACTACTGAGTGACTCCGAGGAGTACATCCGCCAGTTCGACTCCTGCCAGAAATTCGCCCCGATCCATCGCCTGCCTCAAGCACAGCTCACATCATTGGCGAGTCCAATCCCTTTTGCAATGTGGGGGATGGATTTGCTCGGACCCTTCCCTTCAGCGCCTGGGCCAGCTAAAGTTCTTGTTCGTGGCGATAGACTACTTCTCCAAGTGCATTGAAGCCGAACCCCTTGCAACGATTACCGAGCACATGGTCCAGAGGTTCTTTTGGAAGAACATCGTGTGCCAGGTTCGGTGTACCACGTATACTCGTAACCGACAACGGGACTCAATTCGCAGGGGAAACATTCCGCAACTTCTGCGCTGACCTCGGCATCCAGCAGCAGTTCTCCTCGATAGCCCACCCTCAGTCCAATGGTCAAGCAGAGAACGCCAATCGACGCGACCTGAAGAAGAGGCTTGATAAATCTACCAAGGGGCTGTGGGTCGAACAGCTCCCCAACGTGCTTTGGAACTATCGCACCACCAAAAGAACTCCGACAGGGGAGTCCCCCTTCAACCTCACATATGGTTCCGAAGCCCTCATCCCCTTAGAAGTGGGCCTGCCTTCACCCCGACTGATAGCCTATAGTAAAACACAAAATGCGAACCAGCTTCGCAACTGCTTGGACCTCATAGACGAGGTCCGTGAGAGAGCTGCCATTCGACAAGAGACCTACTGGCATAGGATAATGCAACTTTACAACAAAAAGGTTCGCCCCGCTAATCTCAAAGAGGGGGACCTAGTACTCCGGAAACTGTCGATCTCCAATCCGAGCAAACGAGGCAAACTAGCACCCAATTGGGAAGGTCCGTATATGATCTCCAGAGTTATCCGTCCAGGCGCGTATCAATTCGAAGACCCAGGGGGCAGGAAGATACCGAGGACATGGAACACGGAGCACTTAATGAAGTACCAAGAGGGTGTCTAAACATCGCTCCAAGCAACTTCCCCAAGAGCGCTCCATAAAGCATTTCAAAAGTTTTTATTTGTATTTTCTTTATCAAAGTGTAAGAGCATCTCGCAACTTAGAAGCAGCCGCCTAATTGTTTTCAATAAAAGCAATCTATCCCTGCAAGTTCTCTATTTTTGAGCAGTGTGATTGTACTTACAAAATTTTTTTGCATTAAAACGGCACGCTCGGAGTCCAACACTTGGTTCGACTCCGGTTCAAATACTTGCTTTTAAGCGAGTACGAAGTGGTTCACCATTCGGAATTGCTCCCATAGCTGCTGAAATTCCTCAAACGACACGCTTGGAGTCCAACACTAGGTTCGATCCCGATTCAACTACCCGCTCTTAAGCGAGTAAAAAGTGGCTCGCCATTCAGAATTGCTCCTAAAGCTATTGACATTCTCTAAATGACGGTTCGGAGTCCAACACTTGGTTTGATTCTGCTTCAACTAGTTGCTCACAAGCGAGTACGAGGCAGGTCACCATTCAGAATTGCTCCCACAACCGTTGAGACTATCTTAAACACCAAGTTCGGAGCCCAACTCCCTCCTAGAGTTGCTCCTTAAACCCGCCTCCAGGAATGAATCTTCCCAAGGGTCAGATAAAGCTCAACTCAACCATTCACCAGACAGTGCCTATCGTTCGCCACGTTCGCTGCTGTTCGTCGAATAGACGAGATTCCGAACGAAAAATGAGGAAAATGCGTTGACCAGTCAACACTGCCAGCGCCACGTGTCAACACATTCGCCACTGTTCGTCAAATAGACGAGATTCCGAACAAAAAATGGGCAAAACAATATTGACCAGTCAACGTCTAAAGAGCCACGTGTCGCTTGCCTATCATTCGCCATGTTCGCCTGCACACGCCGAACAGACGCGGGTCCAGAAAAAATGAAAACTCCCAAAATCCATGCCCATGTACAAGAGAAATTGGTCAAAAATTGCTTTACTTTATTTAATTAAAATAAAAAGATACAAGTCTTATTCCAGATACAAGTCTCACACTAGACCGAAGTCCGCTACAAGACTACAAGAATACAAGACATACTACAGGATTACAAAATTTTGTCCTAGCCCCTCCTAGGGAGCGGGATGCTCTTGTTGAGCAACACACGGGGATGGCGAGCACCAGGCTGTTGGCGTCCCCTTTTCGAAGACGTCCCCAGGTCAACGAGTCAAGTGGCATCGTCGGTACCCATTTTAACTGTGGCCCCAATGGATGCTCCGCTCGACGAACTGGCCACGCCACTCTGTGCATCCCCGGGACGTCTCGCTATTGGGGGCGAGCGAAGTGTTAACTCATGGAATGACCTGCCCTGAGCATACTCGTCCCGAGGGCAGGAGGTGCTCCTAACACTGCTCCCTTCGGACAACCGTCGCAGACGAGCGTTCTCCACCTCCAGCTCTACGACTCGCTCCTTGAGCGCATCATCAGTGACTCTTATCTTCAATCGTGGCAGTCGAGCTGAACTAGCCCTACGCGAGGCTTTAGAAATCGATCTCCTAAGATGAGTCGCCTCCAGGCTTTTCTCAAGCACCACGTTCCTGAGTTCCTCCCTCACAGACCTCACTTCGAACAGGGAGCGGCGAAGGTGTTTAAGCCGCAAGCCTTGGTTGACAGCCATCGACGGGCACGACTCCTCACCCTCAGGGGCCACTTCATCGAACCTTTCTTCTAACTGCCTCATCTCTTTGTCACGAAAGGCTAAGATCAGCCTCAGGTGGTTCAACTCCAGCTCGACCTTATAAAGCTTCTCCCAATTTTGGGCAAATCCCAACCTGAAGACGCTTAGCTCGGAACGGAGACATCTCACCTCGCTATCCTGGAGAGAGGGACAAAGGAGATAAACCTCTTAGAAATAGACCAAGCCTAAAGCTACAGGATAGTTTTACGCTAAGTCGGGGACACAAGTGTTGAGATCAAAACAAGTTTCATTACTTGGTAGGGATACAAGAGCGGTGGCCAGTCTGCTATTAGGCATCACTACAACCATTCCTACTACTAGAAACGAAAGAAAAGATACAAGGAACAAAAGTAAAACTGCTAAGGGGATTAGGGGTCCACCTCAGTGGGTCCAAGTTGGCGACCACTCCCCCCAGCTCCCGCTAGCAAGTTCTCCGAAGCCACTGCAGGGTCTACCACCTCAAGTTCCTCTTCGTCGCCACCCTCTCCATCAACCTCTTCCCCTCCTTCGAGATCTGCCTCAGCGTGTCTTCTCGCCTCATCAGGAAACAGGAAGTAGCCCATGCGGTCGAACCCCGGGACTCGTTCGCTAACGTCCTTCAAGGCTGTGTCATAGGCCCTCCGCATGTTGTGCTCCAGAAAGCCAATGGCCTTCTTGTCCGCCGCGGCCTCCGCCTCCAGCACAGCCTCACGTATAGCCCTCTCTCGCTCAGTGGCCGCCTTCTCCATCTCTGCCGCTCTCTCCCTGGCGACCTTAGCTTTCTCCAGTGCCACACTCTCCTTCGCCTTCGCCAAAGCCGCCTCTAACAAGGCAATCTCGGAGGCCTGGGATTCGGCCGGCAAAGTAGCTGCCTCGGCCTCTCTCTTCGACCGCGATCGCTCGACCTTCTCCTTGTCGAGGGCTGCCTTTAACTCCTTCTCCTGCTCCGTCATTTGCTTCAGAAGATAGCTGAAGTGGCAGATCGCCTGCAAAGAGGGACTCAAGAATAAGAACAGAATCGCCCATAGAGACAATAAGTGAATCTTGCAAAAGAAACAAATACCCACTTACCGTCATCTGTGCCTTGGCGATCTCCAGAGCAGAGTCAATCACAGTCCCGTGCTCCATGGCAGCCTTGTCTTTGGGGGTGGCCAAGTGACGAACAACATCCATACAGCTTATCGATTCCCCTAAGAAGCCGTCGTGCCTCCGAACTTGCCAGTCAGGGATGAACATCCTCTTCAACTCATTTGTCAAGATCGACTCAGCAGCCGTGGTGAGAGGAAGGGCCTCGAGCGCAAGCGTCGCGGAGAGGGGGAGACCACTCGCCGAGGGAGCTGTTGGCGCCGTAGGCACAGACTCTAAGTCCACGATGGGGGTGGCGACACTCTCGCTCCTAGTGGCCTTGGACGGGGGCGGTCGAACGACTGTGCGCTTTCTCTTCTTCTCATCGACCTGTCTGTTGCCCAAGGACGAACGCTTGCTCATGATGGTGTCGAAGTCCATGGTCGGATCTCCTGCAAACAAAAGAAATCAAGTGTTAAAAATCTAACTCTTACAAGCTAGGAGATAGAGATTAAAATACAAACAAAATGCGTACTAGGGTCTGGCTTAGACCCCCCTCAAAGAGACTCTCCTTTGAAATCTCTCTCCAACTCAACGTGGGCCGATCCAAGAGAATCCCCACCATTATGTCTTCTTCTGGACTGAGAGACGGTTCTGCTTTCGCCCTCCCCGGCATGTCGTCCCTCCAAATGGTCGGGATATCCCACGGAACTCTACTCCGAATCAGAAAGTACTTGTACCTCTAGGATTTCACAGAGTCGGGGTTGTCGACTAGCGCGATGCCCTTACGAGCATTGAGTTAGAACCGGTACTCTGTCCTCATCTTCTGGTGGATCTTGTACAACCTACGGAGAACATTGAGGCGAGGCTCGATCCTAGCAGCCTGGCAGTGTAATACGAACCCCGTTATGTGTCTCCACATGTTCGGCATCAGTTAGACCGGCCCACGCCATACCACCATAGCACTTCCCTCACGAACGGGTGTAGGGGAAGTCGGAGACCCGCATTCAATGCATCATAGGGGAACACACACATGTTCGGAGGGAAAGAAGAGCAAGACCTCACGCCAGGACCAGGGAGTAGCAGCTCAAACTCCTCGGGGATCATGAAGCAAGTTCTGATGGTACGAAGGTTTTCCTCGCTAAGCACAGAGACGATCTCGTTCGCCTCAGTATGATCTCGCGGTTCGTTCTCTTCGTAATGCCGCGCCATGCCGTGCTCAACGCGCTCCAACTCTTCAGCACTGTACTGCCGAACCCCCCTAAGCGAGACACAGCTATGGAGTGTCTCTCAAATGCGCCCATCCTTCTCTCTCTCTCCACGATCGTCTCTACCACGGGCGATGGCTCGACTAGCAAACCCTTCCCCTTGTCGACCCTAGGAGTTACTGTCGAGGAGTCGCTTCGGCATGATCTGAGGGAGAGGTCTCTTTGCCAGACGAAACCCTAGACATCTCTTTAAAATAAAATAAATTACCTCTGAAGTGACGTGCACGGTCAGAAAGATCATCAGAGATCGGAGAAGCACGCCGGAGTTGAGGAGAGTGAATTTTTCTCAGATGGTGAAAATGAGAGTGGAGTGAAAGTGAGAAGGGGGGGGGGGGTGAAGATTTATAATTGCCTTAGTGGGCCTGGGCCGGAAGCCCAAAAGGCTCCTGAGAACTCCAAAAGTCGTAGACCTAATGGCTAGAAATACGAAGAGGCGATGGTCAACTCGCCAAGAAGTCAAACCGTCAAGAATGCCAATCGCCAAGAGTCCAAACCTTCTCCGATCGTTCGACATGTTCGACGCTACGTTCGACACGTTCGACGCCTCCTTCGACACGTTCGCCGTTGGTCAACGCCACCAGTGCCACGTGTCGTCCCCTAGTCGTTCGACACGTTCGACGCCTCGTTCGACACATTCACCGCAGGTCGTCGAACAGACGTGATTCCGAATGAAAAAAGGAGCAAAATGCTTTGACCAAGTCACCGCTGCCAATGCCACGTGTCGTCCCCTGGTTGTTCGACACGTTCGACGCCACGTTCGACACGTTCACCGCTGGTTGTCGAACAGACGTGATTCCGAACGAAAAAGGAGCAAAATGCGTTAACCAAGTCAACGCTGTCAGTGCCACGTGTCGTCCCTTGGTCGTTCGACACGTTTCGACACGTTCGATGCCTCGTTCGACACGTTTGCCGCTGGTCGTCGAATAGACGTGATTCCGAACAAAAAATGAGCAAAATGCGTTGACCAGTCAACGGCCCCAGTGACATGTGTCGCTCCCCTGTTGTTCACCACGTTCGACGCGTTCGACGCCACGTTCGACGTGTGCGCCATGTTCGACGTCACGTTCGCCACGTTCGACATCACGTTCAACATGTTGGCCACGTTCGACGTCGCGTTCGACACGTTTGCTGCGTTCGACGTCACGTCCGGCATGTTGGCCGCGTTGACGTCACGTTTGATGCGTTCGACACGTTCGATGCCACGTTCGCCACGTTCGACGTCACGTTCGATGCGTTCGCCTCGATTGACATCACGTTTGACACGTTCGCCACGTTCGACGCGTTCGCCGTGTTCTACGTCACGTTCGACGCGTTCGTCGTCACTTGTCGTACAGACGCAATCCCGAACGAAAAGGGGGGGAATCGAAAGTCCACGTGCGCCGTCAGATCACCTCATAATTCGCGTCGCAATCTGATCAACGTCTTAGACTCAGCCACGTCGCCACGCTCTGATCCACTATTTGATCGTTTAGATGTTCGCGCCAACGACTGATGGACGCCCCAGATTACGCCACGCCATAATACGGTGATTAAAATTATTTTTTATTTATTAATTCGAATTATTTATTTAAAAATTGCGAAAAAATGATTAAAAATTTAGGAAAATTAATTAAAAATTCTAAAAAATAATTATAAATTTAGGAAAATATTTTTGAGCCCCTGGGTAAATAATTATTGGTTAGAATAATTAATTAGTGCTCCCGAAAAATAAATCATCGCTTTGCAAAATTGAATAAATGATCCAAAAAATAATTAAAAAATCGAGGAAAATCACCAAAGAGCCTAGAAACAATCTTGAGCATGTTACCAGCTCAGAAAAACACCATCACCCCTCAAACGAGACTCGAACACCCTTTGAGAACTCCGATAAAACCCTGTACGCCATTAAAACAACAAAACTACTCCCCAAAGGCCGTTGCACACAGTCTTTGGGAGTGAGAGGCTCGTGATATGGCTAAAAATGGGGTTAAATCGGAACCGTTCAATTTGGGCACGAATCTTAAAGTTCACAGGGGCAGAACAGTAATTTCGCCTACAGATGGGTCCGAAATGGGAACCGGGTCTCTTCTCTTGGGCCCGATAACCCGTGGACGGATCTGTCCAGCTGAGAACGGGTCACAACCCGTTAAGGACCAGTTCAACAGGATATGAGCAAATCCTGGCTCGTCCTTATCCCTAGGGGGCGGTTCTAACCACCCCTATCCAGCCATACCGGGGAGTAGGGATTCGATCTTATCCCGAAGCAGATCTCCCAGGCGACTATAAAAATCTCCCTACCTCCTATCGTTATAAGGTGATCACTCTTTGTCTACCTAAGCTCTTTCCTTTTCTTTTCCGAGTATTGACAAGAGCGTCGGAGGGTTCGTCGCCGGGATCCATCCCGGTGTTTCGAATGTTTGTGCAAGTCCACGGGAGCACCAAGGAGTCAGCCTATCAACAAAGGAAGAGGTCGGATTTGGCCCGTTCGAGTTCTTGCGAATCCACAAATTCTTTCTATTGCCCCCACACCAGATTCAGCGGCAACAATAATAATGTTTGAAGGTCGTACAACACACTCTAGATTCAAGATTCCTTGGCTTTAAGACAAATAGTTCTTTTATCCTACTTTGAGATATGAAAAATGGTAGCATGCTACTCTTCTTGCCGGTCTCTTTCTATTGGTTTATGTGTAAAAGGACCCACTTGTAAAAAGTACAAAAAAACCTGATTGTTCCGGTTCTCGATAGGAAAAGTGGCAAATTAGAGTGGCAAAAAGAGTAGCATTCTACCGTCGAGAGGCATATAGCAAAAAGAATGAGACCTTAAGTACAATCTTGACAAAGTTATGAACAAAACGGGTTTATCATAATGAAAAATCATTAATACTATTCTGGTATGCAAGCACTTTGGTTCATTACTGTTGAATTTCTTCTTTAATTCCACTTCACTTTGCTTGAAATTAGATTGTAATCCTAGATCTGTTGCATGACAGTACAAAATTTGTTAAATTTCATGAATAGAGAAAACATCCTTTAGTAGAACATATTGTCTACCATCCACCTATTTATCCACTTCAAATAAATTATCAGATTCCATAACTATTCTGGTATGCAAGCACTTTGGTTCATTACTGTTGAATTTCTTCTTTAATTTAACTTCACTTTGCTTGAAATTAGATTGTAATCCTAGATCTGTTGCATGACAGTACAAAATTTGTTAAATTTCATGAATAGAGAAAACATCCTTTAGTAGAACATATTGTCTTTACAACACTTTCTGTTCACAAAAATATGCAACTCAAACAATACAACCAAAGTGTAGTCTTATGCCAAAATCTGTAAATCAGTAGAGACTATCCACCGATTTATCCACTTCAAATAAATTATCAGATTCCATAAGCTAATTTCGGATTCCATATAAAAATTTTGTCAGATTGCATAACTCCATTCAAATAAATGTATTCACATTAAAAACTACAGCCTTAAAATGATAGCAAAGGTATTCAATTTTACATTTCATCTCGAATTACACTGCAAACGGTTTGTGACTGCTAAAGTCATAATCTCTAAATAACCAAAGAACCACTAAATCTGATGAAAGGAATAGGAGAATAAACATATGAATCTACTTAAAACTCATCAACTTTGACACAGTCCATTGTCATCTCGTATGCATCTTTGGACCTAAGCTTCTTCACTCCAGCAGTTGTGAAGCAAATTTTTTCAGACTTGGAGCTCTCGACAGCAACCTGAGTGACCCGGACCCACACAAGGACTTTGGTCTTCATCCCTTCAATACCGGCGAGCTTCCCTCTTGACAGAATACATTTGACTCGTGAAGCATACTTGATCACTGATGAATCCTTGAAGCATACCTCACAGGTGGCGGGCAGGTGAACAACTAGCTTCCCTTTGAAATCATCGAATTCATAGCAGATAATGTTCCGGGGGAATAGGCCTGGTGGAAGGCCATGTTCGCGGAGGAGATCTGGTAACGACTTTGATGGTTTTCCTGAAGAAAATACGTACTAGTGATAAAATTCTATAGCAAATTTATTGATTCTGGAGAAAGTTAATAATCGCGAAGGACTAGAAAAGACTATAACCCCTGTACATGCAAAGCATGCACTTTAGCAGAAATCATTTAAATGAGAGCGAGGCGAAGATCATGATGTACCATAATCAGATGAGTCTTGGGTATTACAGAGATACACATACAGATTATCAATGCATTCATACAGAGACATACATGCAAACAGTCTTCACGGAAAACGTTTAAAACTGGGATTTTAACATGTATGCCCCTAACAAATGTGTGAATATCGTATCTATACCTATCACAAATATGTATTTTGGCATTTGCCTGTGACAATGTGAGCCTCAAATATTAGTTACCTCTCACAAATGTGTATTATCGCATTTGCCCCTAACAATGTGCAGGGCCGGCCTCGAGTTCCCGGGGGCCCAAGACTAATTATTTTTGGGGTCCCTAATTACATTATAATTTTTTTCCACGCAAAATACGTGCCTATATTTATAAGGAAAATACAAATTTGGGGGCCCCTAAAATTGCAAAACAATCGGGGGCCTGAGGCGGCCGCCTCACCGACCTCAAGGTGGGGGCCGGCCTTGACAATGTGTGCTCCACCTATCAGTTACCCATCTTTGTTAAAAACATCAACATAGTGGAGAATATTCAGTTTTCTTTAATGGATTTGATGAAAAAAGACTAAAATGCCCTCCTCTATACAAGTTTTCTTTTTTAGTATTGACTTAGAAGCAAAACAAATCCATTTTTTCATTTACAACCATATAAACATTGGGTTTTGTTATGGTACAAACCCATAACTATCATAACTGTATTTGTATTTAGATAGCTAATTAAAAGTAGGGCTGCAAACAAGTCGAGCTACTAGGCTCGAGCTCGGTCAAAGCTCGGCTCGAGACAAGCTCAAGCTTGAAAATTGAGCTCGATAGCTTAACGAGCCGAGCGCGAGCTTGGGCTTGCTGTGATTGTTAGGCTAAGCTTGCGAGCTACTCGGCTCGAGCTCGGTCAAAGCTCGGCTCAAGACGAGTTTGAGCTTGAAAATTGAGCTCGATAGCTTAACGAGCAGAGCTTGAGCCTCACAATACTCGGCTCGGCTCGTTTGCAACCCTAATTAAAAGTTGTAGTTTTTACCATATTTCCCATGAAGGCTATCTTAGTCATTTCACCGTACAACTGGTTTTGAGTAATACACCTATTATCTCTACTAATCTACGGCTATTCCTTTTTAAAAAAAAATCTTACGAAGGAAATGTGTATATCTGCCAATGTTCTAAAAGTCGCTAGGCAGTAGTCGTAGGGACGGCGAACGGGTCGAGTGGGCCGGGCCGGGCCCAACCCGTACGGGTTGGCACGAATACTTAGCCGGGCCGAGCCGGGTTGCACCCTTATACGGGCCGGGCCGGGCCGGGCTAAGTTTTCGTTTGGGTGGCCCGCCCAACCCGTGAACCCTTTAGGGTTCGACCCGGGTTGGGCCGGGTCGACCCGTGGGTTGGCCAGTTTAATATATATATATATTTTTTGGTAGCTTAAATTAAAATAATAATAATAATAATTTTACAAATGATGTATACAAACAACCATATCTTTGTTTGATGAATACTACAATTCTTCAAAAATTATAATACTAAGTAATAATACTAATAAGTAATAATACTACAATTCTTCAAATATCCCCAAATGATGTTTAATTATAATACTAAGTAAGTAATTAATTAATAATACTAATAAGTAATCTATATAATAAAACACAAAGAAAGCTATCTAGTGGCTCTCCTTCAATCCCTCCAAAAATCAAAGGTCCAGATCTAACCTTACAAAACATATTTTTCCCCCAAAAGTTCCCCCCAAAACTCAAATTCAAATCTCCCACCTAAAACTCCTATATTTATTTAATTTTTTTTTCTCTCCCTCCCTCCCTCTTTTATTAAAAAAATTAAGAAAATAAAAATTTTAAAAATATTAAAATATTAAAAAATTAAAAAATTAAAAAATTAAAAAACTTTAAAAAAAATTTTTAAAAAAATCAAAAAAATCATATAATATATTTTTTGCTCTATGTTTACTACTTCAATTAAATTGCTGGACCTCCAAAACTATTTTATATGATCAAACAAAGTGCACCGTTTCGAAGACGTGCCGTAGGCACGTGTCTACGGGCAAACCTAGTAATACTACAATTCTTCAAATATCCCCAAATGATGTTTAATTATAATACTAAGTAAGTAATAATACTAATAAACAATAAAAATCGTAATAATAATAATAAGATTGAAAGAGTGAAATTGACAATAAATTTTGAAATATTATTCATATGAATTTAAGTTATACAATTTGAACAATTTATAACGAAATGAAGAATTCAATTCACAAATAAGTTTTATACAATAACATATTTCTTATATACAATTTTAATTGAGTACAAGTTTTCTAATTTGACATAACAAGCAAAGCTATTGTTGTTGTTGTTGTTGTTGTTGTTCTTCGGGCGAGTTGCTCCCACTTGTGGAACTTGATAGTGCTTTCCCTTGCGTCCTATCTTCAGCCTTCAGCCAGTCTTCTGTACAAACGAGCATCTCTAACGCCTCGGGCTTCAACCGATTCCTGTAATCAGATAGAACCAGGCCACTTGTAGAAAATGCACTCTCAGAAGCAACTGTAGAGATAGGAGGAGTTAGTAAATCTTTAGCCATAATTGACAGAATACTAAAAGTGTGTTCATGTTCTTTCCACCATTGTAAAATATCTAGTGGAGAAAGAGTAGGCTCAGTATCCTGTTGGTTATACCAATTTAATTCATTTGGTTGATTAGTCCTAGGTTTTTTAGATTGAAATTGTTCAAGTAAACTAAATGTTCTATCACCAATTCTACTTTTACCCTTACCTTTAGAACTACCAGAAGAAGAACTAACTACAGAAGTTGTACTACTAGAAGCAAAACGTCTATCATAATAATCATACAAGTTATTTAACGTAGATTCAAACTGAACTAAAAAAGTAGCGCAATCAGTTGTTAATTCTACATTGTCCTCTAAACATTCAAAAAAACATTTGATCGTGTATATGCCTCCTTGTACACTTGTTTGATGAATACTACAATTGTTCAAAAATTCTTTACAAATGATGTATAATAGTAGAGAGAGTAAGAGAGTGAGGTGTGATTTTTTATGAGATTTTTGGGGAAATTTATAGGCTAAATAAGTGGGAAAAAATTTTTAAAAAAAAAAATTGCAACGGCTCTGTCCTAAGACAGAGCCATCAGCTGCGCAACGGCCCCATTTTCGACCGTTCGACCCGCGGGTCAACAATCGACCCGTCACGGGTCGAACGGGTCGAAAACCGCAGGTCGACCTGCGGGTTTGCGGGTCCAACTCGCGAATTGGGCCGGGTTCGTGGGCCGGGTTTCGCAAATTTAATTCGCGTAAATTGCGACCCGGGTCGACCTGGTACTGTTCACCGGGTTCGACCCGAACCCGCGGAGCAAATTAACAGGCCTGGATCGCGGGTGGGTCGCCGGTTGACCCGGCCCAGTTGCCATCCCTAAGTAGGGCGGCCGATGGGTGCCTAGCGCCTAGGCCTTGTAAGCGAAGCTTAAGCGGCTAGGCGCTAGGCGGTTTTATTTATATATTATATATTTATTTATATTTATTTATGTATATATTTTATTTATATATTTTATTATTTTGTTTTGTTTTGTTATTACCAATTCTTACTCTTGATATTTCTCCTTGCAATTGCAGGATGGGCTTTACAAAATCGAATCGGTGTATTATTATTAGTCTTTTTCTTTTTTTGTATAGTCCTATACTCATCTATTAGACTAGTATTAATCTATGACGAAAATAAGTAGTGGAGATTACCTGTTCGGCTGTTCCAGTCCAAGGAGCAAACAGTGTGGGAAAGCGGGAGGCTTGAGTCGGGGGATGGGGGAAGATTGCGTCAGGAGAAATTTGAGAGCCAAGAGGACGTAGTGTTGACGTCAGAGGTGAAGCAAGGCCGGAGGCAGTGTGTGGTTGTGTTGACGACATGACTTTGAAGCTGAAGAGAGGAGGAGAGAGGTTGTTTTGACGTCGGTTGAAGTTGAAGTTGAAGCGAGCTGCGACTGCAAGGAGGGAGGTGGAGGTTTTGACGACTGAGTGACAAAGTGAGTGAGAGCTGCGACTGCGAGGAGGGAGGCGGAGGAAGTTGTGTTGACGACTGCGAGCAACGACTACGAGCAACGACTGGCAAATAAGGAAGGCGGAGGAAGTCGAAATTGAAGCACGTTGCGAGCTGTGAGCTGCAAGCCTCCAACTGCGAGGAGGGAGGCGGAGGAGGTGATTTGGGGGTTTTAGAATAGAGAAATTAGAAATTTAGAGAATAGAATTGATTTGGGATTTTTTTTTACGGGGGATTTAAAGGAGAAAGAGAAGTTTTAGGGGTTTGAGTGTATTATAGCGGATCGGGTTGGAACAAATCGAGTCCCTTTTTTTTTAATAATTAAGTCGTAAGCGGGTCTAAGCAGGTCTAGCCTACCGAGACCCGCTTACACCGATTACGCGCAGCCTAGACCGCTTTTAACCGCCTAAAACCATTAACCGATTTTCTTAAATGCCTAGCCCCTAGGCGAAGCGTTGGAGGGCCGCCTAGTGCCTAGGCGGCGTCTAGGCCGCTTTTTAAAACACTGATATCTACTCTAGAATGGATGCAAGTCATTGGAGCTTCTCAAATATCGTCTTCTATGCGATATCATATAATTATATATGATTTTCCTTTTTCCTTATTTCTTTTATATCTTCTCCACCCTCCATCATCCCCTCGCCACTGCACCTAGCTTCATCTCCTTCCTCCTTCAATAATGATGACACCTTGTTTGATCAGAATCCGAGTATAAACCAACCAAAACCATCAAGGGTGGGTCATCCGCTCTCTACACCAACCATGGGATAGTCGGCTCAAAGGCCCATGGCCATTGGTGGTGCTACCCTCTTTTCCGGTCCTCCTTCCACTGCCGCTTCTGATCACTTCCCGCCTCTAGCCTACACCCTGCCACTTTACCATGCCAGCCCTAATCACTTCATAAATGATAGACTAGAGAGAGCGAGAGATAACGGGAAATGGAAATACATCTTCAAAGAACGATGCATTTCTAGATTCCATTATCGTGTTCTTTGATATCTCAATGATATCGGATTTGTACACCAAGAACCGATAGGCACTACTGTTAAGTGCATAACCAATGAAAATACAATCAGCTGTTTTTGGTCCTATTTTCATTTTCTTAGGTGGAGGTACTGCCACCTTGGCAAGACATCCCCACATTCGCAAGTAGTTGTAGGATGGCTTTCTTCCTTTCCATAATTCATATGGAGTTTTTTCTTCTTTCCTTTTGGGCACCTTATTCAAAAGGTAGTTAGCTGAAAGAATAGCTTCTCCCCACAAGTTTGGTGGTAAACCAGAACTTATTAACATCGCATTCATCATTTCTTTCAATGTACGATTCTTTCTCTCAGCAACACCGTTGGACTGAGGAGAATAAGGCACTGTGGTTTCATGTATAATCCCATGCTTAGCACATGTGTCAGCAAATGGTGATTCATACTCTCCACCTCGATCGCTTCTTAGCGCCTTAATTTTCTTATTGCGTTGATTTTCAACCTCATTTTTATAGAGAACAAATTTCTCTATAGCTTCATCTTTGCTTTTAAGCAAGTATACATAGCAATATTTTGTGCTATCATCTATGAAGGTAATAAAATATTTATTACCACCTCTTGTTTGTATCATTTTCAAATCACAAATATCAGTGTGAATTAGATCAAGTGGTTCGGTGTTTCTTTCAACACTTTTAAATGATGATCTTGTTAGTTTTGCCTCAACACAAGTTTCACATTTGTGTTTGGAATCAATTTGGAACGTTGGTATGTGATTCAAGTTAATTAGTCTTCGCAAAGTATCATAATTAACATGTCCTAGTCTACCATGCCATAAATTGGAAGACTCAAGCAAATAAGTAGAAGAGCTAGCTTTATTCATATTCTTGACCATGGTCATTACATTGAGTTTGAATATTCCACCACTCATATATCCTCTACCAACATACATTCCACTTTTAGACAAAACAAATTTGTTCGACTCGAACACTAAACGAAAACCGTGGTTATTAAGCAACGAACCAGATACCAGGTTCTTACGGATTTCAGGAACATATGCAATATTGTTCAGAGTCAGTTCCTTTCCAGAAGTCATCTTCAAGATCACCTTGCCTTGGCCCTTTATTTCTGAAGTAGCCGAGTTTCCCATAAACATTTTCTCCCCATTCTCTAATGGTTCGAAAGTGGAGAACATACTTCTATTGGAGCACACATGCCGAGTAGCTCCAGTATCAATCCACCATTCCTTCGGGTTTGAACCTAACATATTCACCTCTGATATCACAGCTGAGAGGTTGATATCAGAAACATCTTGAACAATTCCTTGAACCAAGTTTGCTTCTCTGTTCCTGTTCCTCTTGGGAAGTCTGCATTCAGTGGACTTGTGACCCATTTTGTCACAATTGAAGCACTTGCCTTGAAACTTCGGCTTCTTGGAGATTCCTCCCTTAGGCCCCCAACTTCGGACCCTTGTTGTTGTGCTTGTTGGAACGTTGTTTATGTTCCATTACATTTGCCTTAGCTGCATGACTGATGAGTCCAACTTTTTCAGATCCCCTATTGTCTTCTTCAATACGAAGTCTGACAATGAGATCTTCAATGCCCATTTCTTTTCGCTTATGCTTTAGATAATTCTTAAAGTCTTTCCAACCTTGTGGTAATTTTTCAATTATACAAGCCACTTGGAAACTTTCACTTAAGTTCATACCTTCAGCATGAATCTCATGCAAGATTAGTTGTAGTTCTTGAACTTGACTGATTACTATTTTAGAATCTACCATTTTATAGTCTAGGAAGCGGCCCACAATGAATTTCTTGGCGCCGGCATCCTCAGTTTTATATTTATGTTCTAGTGATTCCCAAAGTTCTTTAGCTGTTCTTTTGTCAATGTATACATTATACAAAGAGTCGGCTAATCCGTTCATTATATAATTTCTACACAAGTAATCAGCATTTTTCCAAGCATCCACAGCGGCAATGACTTGGTTATCTTGCTCATCTTTCTTAAGATCTGGAGCATCTTCGTTCAAGAACCTTGCAAGATTCAGTGTGGTCAGATAGAACATCATCTTCTGTTGCCACCTCTTAAAGTTCTGCCCGTTGAACTTCTCAGGTTTCTCCCCATGGGAGACTGAGACAGGTACAACGGTGGGCATTGGCACTCGTGCCGCAGCAGCAATCGGTTCTTGCGTTGTATCAACAACCGGCACATAGGAAAAGGAAGAGGCCTATTAGAATAGAAGGAGTAGTAGAGAAGGAGAAGAAGAAGTGTAGGAGAGGGTGTAGGCCAAGTCATACAAGTGCAAGGCAAGCAAGCAAGCAAGCTAGGAGCAAAAGCTACAAGGAGATTCTTTTGCAAAAACTTCAAGTGGGTGATCTCTTAAACTTCTTGTATTTATTTTTGTTGTGGAATGAATGGATGTGTAGTAGTGATAGGTATGATTTGTTACCATGTTTGAGTATGAAAAGTACTAGGGAAGAATAAATTGCATGGTAGAGAATAACTCTTTAGAATTTTGATTGAATAGCATGATTGTGAGGGTATATTGGGGAATTTCTTACGCCCAAACGGTTTGGAATCTTGGGCTAAAATTCTGGGGTATTGTTCTTCTATGTATGTAGAGTATCCATGATCTTTTTCGTAATATTTGGATGCATTTTAGTAGCCCAACCAGTGGGTCCAAGTCTGGACAGTAAGCAGCCAGAATGGCTGCTGGCTGTGATGATTTTTGAGTGTCTTTCCGATTTTATATCTCGGAAATGACAGGGCATTTTGAGTTGAAAATTTTTGGGGACGCTTTTGTATGTGTCTACAACCATAGTCTTAAATTTCGTAATTTTCCGAGGTCGTTTGATGCCCCGAAAAAATAGTAGAATGCGACTGGTCCGTAGGTGTCGGCTGAAGCTGACTACGCTTTGTGCTGAAGTTCAAAAAGCCATAACTTCGTGTACGTTCATTATTTTGCTACGAAATTTTGGGAGTAGCTTGGGGTATGAGTCTATTTGATGAATCTCAAATTTTAGAATTTTTAGAAGTCATTTGATGAGGTTTCAAGGGTAATTAGTGAGGGGGCAGTAAACACCCTGCTGGAAATAAACAGCTGAAATATAGCTATGTTTGAGGAGTCGTAGATCGCTGTGTGAAATGAATTTGAATGTGATTTTTGGACACAATGAAATGGTACATGTGTGGATTAAAAATCTCAAATTTTGTACGCATTGGACTCAAGGTTGATTTATTATCGAATTTCAAAGTAGGCTATGTTCGGCCTAGCGCAAGTTGTCTAGTCCGTGGAGATGGATGTTCCTGGACTTATCGGTTAAGAATTTGGACGACTGGACAACTAAAGATTTGCAGTAGGGAGTCATTGATTTCTAACCCAATTGGAATTTTATAATTCCAGTTTGTAGGTTGGATATTATGATTTTCCGAAGTTGGGATAGATTCGGCCTTGTCAAGGCAATAGTTGCTAGAAAAATTAAACTTTCCCTTGTTATGCCCCCGATGGAAAATGAGTATCTTTGAGGACCCTAAGGATTGAATCCGAGGACGTGTCCAACTAAGAAGTTAAGGTAGACACTCCCAGCTTTCCATAGGACCCGGGGTCGAGCAGTTCCGATGAGCGTAGCTGGGGATACAGCTACTGCTATTTCTTAAACTGATCATCGGACAATTGATGAGGAACCCTCTGCATACCGCAGTGTGGTGACCATGAGCTATCAGGTTTTATTGATGTCTTAGCAATTCATTGGAACTTGGATAAGTTCCTGTGCTTAATACTCATGGTGGACACGAGTGAGTTGGGAGATAGCTCTGGTCGATTGCGTTTAGTGTCTCGATGCCTGAGTCTGTCAATGGTCAGGAATTGATGGTTATGTGTGTGCTTACCTTCATTTAAATTGTATTGCATCCTTGGAGCGCCGTTGGACTACTCGCTAAGGGCCACGGGCCGGGATTATTTGGTCGCTGACCAGTGAAGGTATTGGGAATCACTGGAGATGATTCCTGTGATGATTATTGGTTGACAGGCCGGACAGGCTCGACATTATTGATCGACACCAAGTGTGACTTGGTAACAACTTGTTTCTATAAACTGCATTGATTAGGCTTTCTTTATTATTTTCGCTCGAAGACCAAATTGGTGTTAGGGGTGATCCCTATAATCCAACTCGTCTGAGAATTAGCTGTAGGTGGTAATACTATGGGCTGTCTCTTCCTGTCATTAAGGATACGTGCCGCTACGCGTATCTTGTACTGTTGATTCCTGAGGTACCGTGGTAAGGACGGATGGGATCCAGGCACATGCTAGTGGACACGAATGGGTCGTATGGGATACGACGTTATAGGTATGCTGCGGTACATCTTAAGTTCGTCACGGCTGTTGACTGCAGAACCGTGGGACCGTTGACTACAAAGCGGTGGGACCGCACATCTTAAGTTCGTCACGGCTGTTGACTGCAGAACGGTGGGACCGTTGACTGCAAAGCGGTGGGACCGCACATCTTAAGTTCGTCACGGCTGTTGACTGCAGAACGGTGGGACCGTTGACTGCAAAGCGGTGGGACCGCATATCTTAAGTTCATCACGACTTTCAAGAAGGGTCTGAGGCAACGATGATTGGTGACCACGGGCAGCACCCCGAAACATTTATGTTATTTATCTCCTCAACCATGTCATACTATCAGGAACAGGAAGTAGACCCAATTAGAATGCATTGCATGACGAGGGGTTGAACCCTATGTTCAGGAAAACGAACTCCTTGGAAGGTATGTAGTATGTGATGCATACATTTCCATCGAAGTTGATTTTGGGAAAGTATGCAGTATGGTATGCATGCGTTCCCAACGAATCGCATTAGAGTAAGTACATCGTGTGCATTCTTATTTCGTGTATTAGACTAGACCATGTCATGTTTGGCCTGGAACGTATGTAGTATGGGATGCATGCGTATCCAGAGTCTCAAGGTTGCTTGTGTTACAATAAGGCAGGTGATCAGTGCATTAGTTGTTAGACCATGGCATACACGAACACCAGGAGATCAGGATGCACGTTTTCCTTTTTCATTCAAGATGGGTTGTGGTTGCCAGTTTGGAGATCGCTGTTTTCTTATCAGCATTGCGTCGGTAGAATTACTGACGTACCCACATTTTAGGTACATGAATATCAGGTCACGAGTGCGGGAGAGCCCAAGATCAGCAGAGCATCCAAGGGGGGATGGCAGCATACGTGCCTACCATTCAAGTGGGCGCAGAAATATCAGAGTCGCGCAGCAGAAGGCTCAAGCCGAGGGACAAGTCCCAGGAAGGCAGATAGACCACTCAGCGGAGTCTCAGCAATGACCAATCGATTGCCGATCTGGAAGACAACTGACAGCGTTGCCAGAGGAGCCTGAATATTCTTTGCGATCAGTTGTAATAGTTTACGTAATTTGTATTCCTTGTTCAAGGACATTTTGATATTGTAATTATTGATGTAATAACTCTAAAGGCAATAAAAGTGTTTAAATTTCCATGTTATTTACTGTGTTGAGATGCATTTGAAGGCAAAGATTCTGGTTGTGTCACGGATGTCCGGTATTAGGAATCCGGGGCGTTACAAGTGGTGGGTCAGCCAATCGGTCCGGAGGCTTGGCAAGAGCCCTGAGTCGGTGGCTCCCCTGCCGGCCTCGAACAATTCGGGGTTTTGGCTCTGAAAGCCGTAAACCCCGAGTCGTTCGCGAGGGAGAAGTGGGTCAACCAACGGTCCGGGGCTCGGGACGTTTGTCGAAGGCGAGCGCCCTAAATCTTTAATGAAAATTTTTGGAATGGGCGTGGTTGAAGGTCGTCGCCGAGTGTAAAGTGCATGGCTTTAAAAAACCAAGGCCTTGCTCGAGGTCGACACCGAGCACTCATGTGCACTCCTTGGTAGATAGTACGGGTGTAGCTGGAGGTCATCACTGAGCGCATAGGCTGCAGGGCTTGAAAAAGCCCAGGCCATGCTCGAGGTCGATGCCGAGCCCCCATACCTTAGAGAAGCCAGTGATGAGCATGGTTGCAGGTCGTCGCCGAGCGTAAAGGTCGCATGGCTTAATAAAGCCAAGGCCTTGCTCGAGGTCGATGCCGAGCCCCCATACCTGTTCTCGGGTAGCTAGTACGGGTGTGGCTGGCAGTCATCGCCGAGCGCATAGGCTGCAGGGCTTGAACAAGCCCACGCCAAGCTCGAGGTCGACACCGAGCCCCCATACCTTAGAGAAGTCACTGATGAGCGTAGCTGCAGGTCGTCGCTGAGCGTAAAGGTCGCATGGCTTTGAAAAAAGCCAAGCCCTTGCTCGAGGTCGACGCCAAGCCCCCACACCTATTCTCGGGTAGATAGTACGGTTGTGGCTGACGGTCATCGCCGAGCGCATAGGCTGCTGGACTTGAACAAGCCCAAGCCATGCTCGAGGTCGATGCCAAGCGCCCATACCTAAGAGAAGCTAGTTATGAGCGTAGCTGAAGGTCGTCGCCAAGCGTAAAGGTTGCATGGCTTTGAAAAAAGCTAAGGCCTTGCTCGAGGTCGACGCCGAGCCCCCACACCTGTTCTCGGGTAGATAGCACGGGTGTAGCTAGCAGTCATCGCCGAGCACATAGGCTGCTGGACTTGAAAAAGCCCAAGCCATGCTCGAGGTCGATGCCGAGCCCCCATACCTTGAGGTGACTTTTCGTGGCTCGCGGTGCGGTCTGAGCGCCGAGCCCCAAGCTTGTAAGGAAAGCTTTTTAGGGCTCGCGGTTTCTTCTGAGCGCCGAGCTCTAAGCTTGTAAGAGAAGCTTTTTGTGGCTCGCAGTTCCTTCCGAAGGTCGAGCCATAAACTTGTAAGGGGAGCTTTTTGTGGCTCGCGGTTTCTTCCGAACGCCGAGCCCTAAACTTGTAAGAGAAGCTTTTGTGGCTCGCGGTTCCTTCCGAAGGTCGAGCCCGAGGCTTGTAAGAGAAGCTTTTTGTGGCTCGCGGTTCCTTCCGAAGGTCGAGCCCGAGGCTTGTTTTTAAGAGAGCTAATACGAAGTCGAAGCTTCTTTTAAGAAAGCCGGTATAATTACAACATATTTTGACTTTACAAAATAAGGCACGACGTGCCAATTACATTTTTTATAATTCACATGGGGGCATCTGCAGACGCTAATCCTCCCCTTCGAGGAATTTGATGAGGTGCTCTGCGTTCCAAGGCCTCTTGACAGCCTTGCCCTCCGGGTCGGTGAGGCGGTATGTGCCCGGGCGTACAACCTCAGAAACCTTGTATGGGCCTTCCCAGTTTAGGACCAGTTTCCTCTTTTGGTAGAGGTTAGATACCGCCAGCTTTCGGAGGACTAAGTCCCCTAACTTGATGTCGGTGGGATGCAACTTTTTGTTGTAGAACCTTTTGATCCTCTGCTGGTAGGTGTTTCTTCTGATGGCAGACTTCTCCCTGACCTCGTCTATGAGATCCAGGTCGGCAAGTAGTTGTGCCAAGTTGCTTGCTTCGTCGAAGGCCATGATTCGGGACGAAGGGAGCCCGATCTCGAGGGGAATTACGGCCTCCGTGCCGTATGTCAGATTGAATGGCGACTCTTCCGCGGGAATTCTTTTCGTAGTTTGGTGGGCCCAGAGAACGCTCGGCAGCTCGTCGACCCATATCCCCTTGGAAGAGTTATCAAGTCGTTTCCTGAGACCGTCAAGGATCTGGCGGTTCGTGTTCTCGGCCTGGCCATTCGACTGCAGGTGGCATACCGAAAAGAAGCGCTGCTGGATACCGAGATCCTCGCAAAACTTTCGAAAATTCTTACCCGCGAATTGAATTTCATTATCTGTGTTGAGTACGTGTGGAATCCCGAATCGGCAGACGATGTGTTTCCAGAAAAATTGTTAGGTCTGCTGCTCGGTGATCGTGGCCAGGGGCTCGGCCTCGATCCACTTTGTAAAGTAGTCGATTGCCACTATAAGAAACTTTCTTTGGCCCGTTGCCTTCGGAAATGGACCTACCAGATCCATCCCCCACATAGCAAAGCGGGTAGGACTGGCCATGGAGCGGAGGTTTGCTTGCGGAGCTCTTTTCACCGAGAACCTTTGACAAGAGCCGCATTTTTTTACTAGGGCCAGGGCGTCTTGCAGCATTGTGGGCCAATAGTACCCGTGATTCAGAGCCTTTCGCGCAAGCGATCGGCTTCCCATAAGGCACCCGCCAATTCCTTCATGGAGCTCTTTGAGAGCGTACTTTGCCTCGTCGGGGGTTAAGCAGCAGAGGTAGGGCCTTCCGTCCATCGTGGTATACATCCGTTTGAAAAGGGTCCCGCTGATCATCGTGGACCTCTCTGAACGGATCCTGACCCGCCTTGCCTCGGCTCGGTCTTCGGGGAGCTCTCCTTTGATTAGAAACTTTCTGATGTGAGTGGTCCAATCGTCAGGGTGAGCTCCGTCTTCGATGCAGAGGGTCTCGGGGAGATCGATACTCGGCTTCAGCAATACTTTGATCAGGACGGTGCGATTGAGACCTTGAAGGACGAGGCTAACTTTAACAGAGCGTCGGCCTGGGCGTTCTGTTCTCTGGGATCCTTAGGACTGCAGATTCATCAAAGGACGCCAAGAGCCGCTGGACCACGGCCAAGTATAGGATCATCCGATCGTCACGGGCCTCGTACTCTCCGGTGATCTGATTAACCACGAGCTGCGAGTCGCTGAAGGTCCTGATCTGTCTGGCGTCTGCCTGATGTGCCAGGGTGAGCTCGGCAATCATGGCCTCATATTCGGCCTCGTTGTTGGAGGCTGGAAAGCTGAGGCAGCGGCAATATTGGAGAAAGACATTATCAGGTCCTCGCAAAATGATGCCCGCACCGCTCCCTGCTTCGCAGGAAGAGCCATGACGTAAACTTCCCACGTCTGGTCGGCCTCCCCACTTTCGAATTGCTCGGAGATGGTGCATTCTGTGATGAACTCGGCGAGGGCCTGCCCCTTGATGGCCATTCTTGGCTGATAGCCGATGTCGTATTGACTGAGCTCGATCGACCATTTGACCAGGCGGCCGGAGCTCTCGAGCTTGTAGAGTACGACCTTCAGAGACTGGTCCGTGAAGACCTAGATTGAGTGCGCCTGGAAATAGGGGCAGAGCTTCCGCGCTGCCATAACCAGGGCGTAAGCAATCTTCTTCGTTTTTGCGTATCTGGTCTCGGCTGCGAGCAGAACCTTGCTCACATAGTACAGAGACTTTTGGACTCCGTTCTCTTCTCGAACGAGAACAACACTGAGCACATTTTCCGAGGCCGAGAGATAAAGCCAGAGGGGCTCGCCTGGTTCGGGCTTGTTGAGGAGAGGAGGATTGGCGAGGTACTCTTTCAATTGGGCGAACGCCTCTTGCTGCTGAGTACCCCACTCGAAGCCTTCGGTTCCGCACAAAGCCTTGAAGAACGAGAGGGACTTCTCTCCGGACTTGGAGAGGAAACGATCGATCGCCGCCAGTCTCCCCGTCAGCCTCTGGACCTCTTTGATGTTTCTAGGAGGGGCCATGTCTATTATGGCTGACGACGAACCCGAGGAATTTTCCGGAGGAGACGCCGAACGCACACTTCGCCGGATTGAGTCTCATGTTGTGGGCCCGAAGGACCCCCAAAGGCTTCTTCCAGGTCGGCGACGTGGTCCTATCCCCGCTGGCCTTTGACGAGCATGTCGTCGACGTAAACCTCCATGTTGCGACCGATCTGATATTTGAAGACTCAGTTGACGAGCCTCTGATAAGTGGCACCGGCATTCTTCAGCTCGAAAGGCATAACCCGGTAGCAATAAAGACTTTGGTCTGTGACGAAGGACATCTTGGCTATATCAGGGGAAAACATTCGGATCTGGTTGTAGCCTGAGAAGGCGTCCATGAAAGAAAGGAGCTCATGACCCGACGTCGCGTCGATCAGAGCGTCGATGCTAGGGAGAGGAATGGATCTTTGGGGCACGCCTTGTTGAGTTCGGTAAAGTCTATGTAGAACCTCCAGCTCCCGCTCGCCTTTCTGACCATTACGACGTTCGCCAGCCACTCCGGGTAGCTGACCTCCTGTATGAACCGGGCAGACAAGAGTTTGTCCACCTCCACTTTCACTGCCTGCTACCTCTCCGGGGCGAACTTACGTCGCTTCTGGACGATCGGCTTTGAGCCGGGGATCACACTGAGTTTGTGCATGATTAGGTCTTCGGAGATCCCGGACATATCGGAGGGCTTCCAGGCGAAGATGTCGACATTACGGCGAATGCAATCGATCAGGTCGGACTTGAGGTCGGACGCGAGGGAGCAGCTCACGCGGAACCACTTTGACACGTCCCCTGTCTCGAACGAGACTTTTTCTAGTTTGTCTGCCGGCTCAGGCTCGGGCTGGCTCCTTTCGGGCTGCAGTTCGACGGCGTCCAGGGGGAACACACCGCCCCCGATCACCGCCCCCTTCGGTCTCTTCAGGCTCGGGGTTCCGCTCGGGGCGCGAGGAGGAGAAGGCATCCGGTTCCTCGTGTCCCTTCGGTCCCGGGCGTCTTCCGGAGGTACCCTCGTTGGATGAGGACCTCGATTTCGTCCTTCAGGGCCCGGCAGGAGTCGGTGTCGTGCCCGTTGTCCCTGGTGAAAGCGACAGTAGAACCGCTGATCCCTTTTCTTGTTGCTGGTCGGTCGAGGGGGCATCTGGACGAGGTCCCTGTCCTCGATTGCTAAGAGGATAGCGACACGTTCTGTGTCAGTGGCGTATACCTCTCGAAGCGCAGGATCGGAGGGACCTTCATGATGGTCCCGTCTTTTAGGACCTTCTTAGCTTGCTCCGCCTCGTCGGCCTTGCGCATCCCCTTTCCCGAAACCTCTTTAGCATCCTCGGGATTCAGGGCCTCGGTCCGAATGTATATTTCGACCCGATTGAGTAGGTCAGGAAAATCGAGGGGAGGTTTCTTCGCTAGGGATGCCTTCAGCTGGCCGTGTCGGACGTTGTGCCTGAACGCCGCCGAGGCGACCCCAGCGTCGTGGGAGGAGATCGACCTTGCCTCCGAGGTGAACCTCCGGACGAAATGCCGGAGCGACTCCCCTTCCTTCTGTCGAAGGTCCAGTAGGGAGGCGCTCGTCTTCCCGGCTTTTCTGCTGGTCATGAAGTGGACCAAGAAATTGGCCTCCAGTTGGTCGAATGAGTGCATCGAGCCGGGAACGAGCTTAGAGAACCATTTCCGAGCCGGACCCCAGAAGGTGGCAGGAAAGGCACAGGATAGGAGGGGATTCGAAGCGCTGTGACTCATCATGAGGATCTTGAAACCCTCTATGTGATCAGCAGGATCACCCTCGCCGTCATAGATCTCGAACTGAGGAGGTCGGAAATTCCAGAGTATTTCCGCTTGTAGGATTGCAGCAGAGAAATGAGGTCGGGTCGGCCTATGACCCTGAGTCGGCCTCGCGCCGCCGTCACCGAAGTGGTCGAGGCAATTCTCCATCTCCTGGAGGCGTCTTAGGACATCCTCGTCATACTCTGGCGGGGCTATCAGGCCGCGAGACGCGCTGGCTTCGGCTTCCGACCGCGCGTAAGAGCGGTGGATTATCTCATTGACAAGGGTCCCTAGGATGGCCTCCAGGATCTCGTTTCGGAAGTCTTGGAACTCCCGATGGGTGACCGGAGCCCGTTCGGCTGGGCCACGTTGGGGTGGCAGCCTCCGGTCGATGCAGCTGAGTGCCGGTTCCCACTCTCGGGCTGGATGCCTGGGACGGTTCGGGACCGAGTTAGAAGCGGTCCCTCCCCTAGTTCGACTGGCCTGTCGGTTCTGGATGACCCAACGTAGGTCGGGTACAACCGAGTGAGAGGCGCCCGACTCGGGTCCGAGGCTGACCCTCGGATTGTTGGATCCATGAGTGTCGGCGGGGACGTCCTGAGGAGCGTCCTGACGACGTGTAGAGGTGACAGCTCTCCTGGGCTTGGGTGCCATGTGAGCTTGGATTGATAGGATGTCGTTAATGGCTGGGTTCGGACTGATGACCGTACCAAGGTTTCTCAAAGACGGTGCCAACCTGATGCGATTAGTTTTTGGGGGGTGGCTGCACCAGGTGTGAGTTCTCTCAATTTGTAATTTTGCAGAAGCTTCGGTACTGACGTACGCCCGACCCTCAGTTGAGGGAACGGCTCAGGAGTAAGCGGGGAGTGAGGACGTCGGATGCTCGGCTCGGATCTGGAGGCTTGGCTCGGATCTGGAAGTCTGTGTACCTGCACTCGGCCTAGGAACACCGGGGTTGATCTCGGTGGCAGGCCCGACAGTTTAGTCAGTCACTGAAGAGTAACAGTAACTAGAATTTTGAAAGGGGATAGATTGATTACCTTTGGAGGTGGAAGAGGACCTGGTATTTATAGGCAGTGCCAACCGGGTCTGGACCCGTTTGGGGCCGGGTCTGGATCCGGTTGCCCGTGGACCTGACGTGGCGGAAGCCCATGAGGTTTAGGGTTGACCTGGCAGACCTGATGATCAGGGATGAACGGTTTTTGAGGGGATCCTGTGGCCCAGGAGGGGCCACGTCATCTGACCCATACCAAATAATTATTTTTAAAAATCAAAAATTAATTTAAAAAATTGGGAAATTTGATTTAAAATTTTAAATATTTGAAAAATGATTAAAAATTGAAAGAAAAAATCAAAAAAATCTAGAGAACGGGAAAAATTCAAAAATATAATTAGAAATTTAGAATAATTAATTAAAATACAAAAATTAATTATAAAAATAAGGAATTTTGGTTTATAAAAATTTGATAAAATGATTAAAAATTGGAAAAAATTAGAAAAAAATAGAAAAAATGTAGAAAAAACTGAAAAAATTCCTAAAACTTTTATGAAGATGCAACTACTTCCAAAAGCTTAGTTTAGGGTGTTGTTTATTCATATACTAGTAATCTCCATGTGTGATGCACGATTTTATGTCACATGCATCGCACGTGCCATTTTTTGGGACCAAAATGCCCACCAATCAGGATCACTAAGTCTCCCAAAAAGTGCACACCTATGATTAACGGTCCAGATCTCTTCAAAGTATGATTTATTGTTTTTAATCTTTTTTATTAATTTTTAATTCTAATTAATTGATTAAAAAATCCAAAAATTAATTGTAAATTCGGAAAATATGAAAATATTCCAAAATTAACTAGAAATTAAGAATATTTTTTTTAAAATTAAAAATTAATTATAAAAATTGGGATATTTGATTCATAATTTTGAAAATTTGATTAAAAATTTTAAAAAAGAAAATCGGAAAAATTTAGAAAAATTCAAAAAAAAGTAATTAGAAATTTAGAATAATTAATTCGAAATTCAAAATTAATTACAAAATAGGGAAATTTGATTTATAATTTTGAAAAAAGTGATTAAAAAAGGGAAAAAATTAGGGAAAATGTAGATAAATCTGGAAAAAATCCTAAAATTTCGACGAAGATGCAACTACTTCCAAAATCTCAGTTTATGGTGTTGTTTCTTCATATACTAGTAATCTCCACGTGTGATGCACGGTTTTATGTCACGTGCATCGCACATGACTTTTTTTGGACCAAAATATCCACCGATCAGGATCGTTGGATCTCTAAAAAAAGCACGCACCTATTATCGACGGTCCAGATCTCTTCAAAGTATGATTTATTGTTTTTAATTCTTTTTATTAATTTTAAATTTGTATTAATAATTAGAAATTCTGAAAAATAATTAAAATTTGGATTAATTAATTAAAAAATCTACAACATAATTATAATTTCAGAAAATATTAAAATATTACAAAAAATAATTAAATTTTTAGAATAATTAGTTTAAAAACAAAAAGTTAATTATAAAAATTGGGAAATTTGTTTTAAAATTTTGAAAAATGACTAAAAATTGAAAGAAAAAAATCCAAAAAAATCTAGAAAACTGGAAAATTTCAAACTTTTTTGAAAAATAATTAAAATTCGGATCATTACTAGAAAATTGCAAAAAATAAAAAAAATTAACTGATCAGATTGTTCAAAATACCTCACTTAACTATTGCTTTTTAGCAGAAACCTCATTCAGTCAGGAATGTACTGATATAAATATTGATCAACAATACACAATCATTATTTTTTTGAAATTTTCTAGTTTTTCTAGATTTTTCGATTTTTTTTTTCAATTTTTAATCATTTTTTCAAAATTGTAAAACAAAATTTCCAATTTTTATAATTAATTTTTGGTTTTTTAAAATAATTATTCTTTTTCCGAAATTATAATTATTTTAAAGATTTTTTAATTAATTAATCCAAATTTTAATTATTTTTCTTCGTCTAATAAAAAGTCACGTGCGACGCACGTGACAGAAACCCTAACGGAAATAAACTCTGTCGTTGTGGGTTTTTTGATAATGTAGTTCAGTGAGGTTTTTAAAATAAAAAAATCAGTGGAGTCTTTTTAAACTGAGCAATACTTCAGTAGGTTTTTTTTAAAATTTAGCCTTAATGTAATTATTGATTCATATTATTATTTTAAAACTTAAAACGAATTCGGAAGATATTCAATATTGGTATCATTTTGAAGATCTCGGTGCAAAATTAATAATGTTAAAGTTATTGTCTATAATAGCAAACTTAAAAAGAAATTTAAAGAAAAAAGTCAAATTAAAAAAAAGATTAGATTTTGTTTTTTAAAAGGAAAAGCAAGAAATGGGGCCCACTTTTGCCGAGCAGAAATGGAACCACAAATATGCGGTTCCATTTCCCAATCACCATACTTTATGGCGATAGGGGCCCGCATTTGCCGATCGGTTTTTGGGGGGGGGGGGGGGGGGGTCGCAATTTTGCTGAATCCCCCCAAATATGCCGACCCATTGGCCATGCTCTTAGTCACAAACTTACTATCATCCCTTGTAGATTATTTCTATGAAAAGGTCACTTTATGATCCTATCCTTCACTTATCAATGTCAAAACAAACTACTTGTTATCGTTCTTTTTGTTGGTAAAGTGTCATTTTTATGCAATTAACCTGCCATACCATTAAGGGTTGCATTCCCTAGTATTACACGTTCACATTCCCTAGTATACTATTACACATTCACCAACATTTGTAATTTTAGTTTGCTTTGATTTCCTGAAATACTATCTGTACCTTTTATCTTGAAAAGCATCTATCTTTTCAGAGTTAAATTTTTTTAGCATATTATCTTGCAAAGTGCACAAAGATTTGATTGTAGTATATTCATTATCATGTTATTGTTTCATAGCCGAAATACTTTCACACCCTTGACAAATACTTTACCAAATATCAAATTTTCAATTGGTAGACTTCCTCTGGTTATCATCACAATGTAGATTGATACAAAAAAGCAAGGGGTAGTAGGATTTAGCTAAGACCCTTCAATGATTTCATCACACTGATGACTCTCGTTATTGTTCATGTTATTATTTTGGAAAAAATATATCAGGAAGACGAAAAGCAAAATCCACCACGTCAACATTTAATTTAAAGGTTCTCTTAGAAGAAATAAAAGAACAAGCTCCTAAAGATCACACATTTAATGGACTAGAAACAATCAAAACTAGCCAATGTAAAATGTTGGTAAGTGATGTTCATATTAAAAGATTAAAAGAATAAAAGAAACTAAAATTAACCAGCCAGGCAAATTCAAGTAACGAACCTTTCAATTTCTCAAATACCCACTTTGCCTTCTCCTCCACCGTACTTGAGAACCTCTGCCAAATTACACATTATTTCAGTAAAAACTAAATACAGCAAAACAAGTTTTCATTAAATTGTCAATATGAATTTTACACAAAAGACATGCAATAATTTACATTCAATAAGAAAAAACCCCACAGTGCCAATAAAAAAACAGTATTGTTGTAGTTTTCATGCATTCATTTGAAGGTATTGCATAAATTTACTTCACCTTCATAACAATTGCACATATCTGTAACCACAGTCCATCCTTTTTTTTTCTTTACACAATCATAACAAAGTCATAGACGAAACCAAAAAATGAAGGGGAAAATGAAGTCCCATCCAAAGATCACCGACATTAATGGTCACAACAAATAAACAAATCATCATCATCATCATCATGCAATAATTTAAGCCTGAATCCATAACATGGGTCAGCTACAGAGGACCAGCCTCCACAAGGTATCCCACAATAATTTATAATCAACATGACAATTGACATGAACTCCCAGAAGTGAATGCAGAGCCAATGGAGATATGGGCAAAAGAGGGGGGGATATCATAACTATAAAGCTAGTAATCTCCAAAGTTGAGATACCTCGAACAATCTAAACTTCAATCAGACCACTTTTTTTCCTTACTTTCACTACCTCTTTCTCCAAAACACATATATAGATGATAACCATCATTGTATTTCAAGCGAATGTAGAGCTGTAGAAACCATATTCTGTATTACCTTTCCTTCCATAACAAATAATCTCCATCGTAACTCTATATCTAAACAAGCCCTAAACAGAAGAGAAAAGAACTACCTCATTATCAAAACACATAAATATAAACTTACTAAAATAGAAGAAACAATGAAACAGAAGACCTACCATAATAATAAACCATGAAAATAGTACCAAATAAGCAAAATTTATGAAGAAAGGGACTGCCAATAATATAACAGATAATATACCAACTCCATGCATACTTAAATTCATCAAGACAGCAACTCCAGATCTATGCTTCCCTCTCAAAAGTGACCACCATTCCCACAAATTAATCAAAACCCATCAATGTTTCTCCCAAATTCAACCAATTTTTACATCAAAATCAACCAGCATTGCAAATTAGCCTACAAAGCAAAATAAAACCTTTAAAAAGACCCAACACCATCATAACCAAAAGGGTCACACCATTCACTCAGACAAACCAAAACCCATCAATGTTCCTTCCCAATCCAACCAATCTAATGGGTCTGAGCCCAAAAACAAGAAAGAGCAAAAGCAAAGATGACTTACAGAGAGATCTTCGCCAATGGAAGAGATCTCTTCTTTGGCTTTCTTCGAAATAGTGAAGCTCCCCAGTTTCAACAGTACCTTTTCCATTTTCTTGAACCTTTCCTCTTCTTAATCTTCTGGAAAAAGAGGGAGAAAAAAGAAAGAAGAGAATGGTGTCGTTCTTTCTTCAAGACCTCTTCTTTTTCTGTGGGCGCTGAAAGAGAAAAAAAAGATATATGTTGGTTTGTTTTGGGGGGCGTGAAAGCGGTGCTACTCGCAACAATGTGATAAAATGTTGCAGTCAAATTCTTTTTGCACATGACAGCTGTTTTGTGCATATGAATTTCATACCGGCAACTTATGCAAATAGCTGCATGGGAATGAGACGAGAAATTTGAATTTCAGGATAGGCCTACGCAGTTTCTGTCTCTGGAGTGGTATCGCCAAGGCATACGATCCCTTCATTAGCTGTGCGACGTCGTCTATCGGAAATGGCAGACTCACCAGATTCTGGTGGGATAGGTGGTGTGGTGATGACACACTTAGAACTATGTTCCCTGATTTGTAGACTAAGCATCACAACCGCACTGCACGGTGGCTGCAACCCGGAGAAGAAGCTCCTGGAAATCGGCCTTTATACATCCCCTTGACCCGGGCTCCTAGCAGAGCCTCATGGAACTTCAGACCTATATCGCCAGCGCTGGTATTATATGCTCACAAGGTCTCGATAGGAAATCTTGGGGACTGGAAAAGAATGACACTTTCACTGTTCACTCCCTTTATAACCGCATTCACTTTAGGTGATGTAGCCGTGTTGGTCGGGAGTAGTGTGGAAGGCGAAAACCCAACTGAAAGTTAAAGTTTTCCTCTGGCTAGTGCTCAATGACGCTATATTGACAAGAGAGAACCTATCAAAATGCCAATCGAATTTGGACTCTACCTGTAGGTTCTGCAATGCTGTCCCTGAAACTAGAGACCATCTTTTTTTAGAATGTCCCGGGAGGAAAGCAATCCTTGTGGAGGTACTTAGTGCCCTGATGACGAATGAGTTTCCTAGTAAGTATGAGGATCTATGAGTAGGACCAAAGTTCGCTACGGAGAGACGAACGATGAGAGAAGCTTGATTTATCGCTATCGCCGCTACGACCTAATTATCCATTCAAAACCCTAATTATCCATTACCGGCCTAATATAAGTGGTGGTGCAACCGTCTCTTTGCTGTACTACACAAAGGGTTTTCTTTATTATTATTTTCTTGGAGTTTCGAAGCGAGGATCTTGGTTTTCTTGAGAAAAGAAGGATTTTCTTATTCTCTTTATTACTTCGGTTGATTTTTCAAAAAAGTGAGTGACATATGTTTGATTTCTTGTTGTTCTATGCATATTGTATGTGGTGATTTGTCTATTAGAAAGCATGTTAGGGATTGTATGATGATATGATGAGTTTATTAAAGATTGATGAATAAAAATTGAATCTTTTTATGAAAACTATGTTATAGTGGATTAAAACCTTAAATAGATGACTTGAGATTGTTAAAGAACCTAATAGAAATCATGAGTAGGTTGTTTTCAATCATATTGTTGTTGATTTGAACATATATATTGAGTTGTATGATGTTATTGCATGAAAGTAAACAAAATTGATTAAAGATGAACTTTACTGTGTATGCATGTGTTGTTCTGTTCTTGATATTTCGATGGATAAAACTTGATTATATACATGTTGTATTCACTTATATTCATGGGTAAACTTAGGTAATCAGTTGGGGTATGTGTATAACAAGTTGTAGAGGGGTTTTGAATCGAAGAAATCAAGTTTTGAAGTTGGGGATTGAGTATTTAATTTCAGGTCTGATGGGGTATGACCGAAATAGAGATTTTGTGATTTTTGTGAAGTTTTCGATTAGAGGAGTTGTATGATACTGAGATTGTTTTGAACATTATACCACTCCTATTTGATAAGTTTCGATGCTTTAACTGATACTAAAACACCCATATGAGCATATATATATATATATATGTATATTCTGTTTGAGAAGTTTTTAATGAAAATTTACTATTTTGTGATCTTGATGTGATTTTGATTAGTTTTATAAACTCCAGTATGTTATACAAGTTGTATTTGATCATCTTAGGAAATTTTATTTTACAAATTTATGATTTTAAAGATTGAATTGAAGTATCAGTAAAAATGTGAACGAATTTCAAAGCTGTCAAATTACGTATATGATAGTCGACCGCTTCTCAAATACACTGAAGCAACAGCCGATTGCCAATTCTTTTTTTTTTAGATTTTTTTATTTGACAGTCGACCGTCAGTGTTTTTGTGGGCTCTTTTATTGAGTTTTCTTCGTAGTTATTGAACGATTGTTTCTTCGATATTAGGAATTATTGATCTACTGTTTTAGATGATGTTTTTACTACAGATTACAGTACTTTACAGAGAGTTATATTTTTATTATAATAGAATTTAAATTGTATTCTTACGACTTTATAAAGTGAGATATATATATATTTCGAAGTAATTGATGTTTTGTGATATTCTATGACTTCAACATATGATTCTCAGTTATTCGATGGATTTAATACTTTGTTTCAGTTATGGAATTTATGAGTACATTTCACGGATGTGGATTTTGTTGACTTAAGAAGTTTTCTTTGATATAAACATTTTAATGATGGAATTAAGAGTTTTATTGAAATTTTTGGTGTTGATATTCGTTTTTGTGAGTCTCTAAGAGTTGAGTGGGAGTCCTTTGAACCGGCAGATGAGATTTTGTGAATTATGACCAGATGGGTCTTGGAATTGTTTTTGTGGAATTAAGTCCGGCAGGATACACTAACTCTAGAGAAGAGGAATTTGTGTTTTAATAATAATCAACTTAAGGACAGACACTAATGGAGATGTGATGAAACTTGGGAAACATGAGAATATGCTATTGGGGTCAAGTCCAACGGATGCATTCCAGGACTGTGTGGGTTCTGTCTCGAGAGGACTATTAGTATGTTCGCGTATCGAGGGTTTGCAGTGCCTATTCATGGAACATACAGGTATATTTGCGTATAGAGGGCTGACGGATCTATTCACAGGATGTGCCTGTGTACTTGCACGTCGAGGGGCGGTGGTGGGATATACGGTAGGGAGGTGATTCTCCAGTTTTTGAGCTATTCTTACATGATGCTTGCGCGTTGAGGGTTGTGTGATGCCTATTCGCGGAGTATTCTGGATCTTGTTTCCATCACCATAGTAGGATTAGTTGCATAACGAGGGATTTAACCCTATTAAGTGGAGAACGATAAGGGCTTGCACTGGACCTATGTAGTATGGAATGCATAGAATCCGACAAGTATGCATTAGAGAGTCATCATATTGCATTTGTGTTTTCTTGACTTGGTTTTATGTGCGACTGTTTTCTTGTTTTCCTATACTTGACACTTAGTCTAGTTTCACATGATGTTTTTATGTTTTATTTATTGTCATTTCATATTCCATTTATTATTACTGTTGGTATGTGTTGTTTATAACTTTATTCTTTATGTTTTATTTATGTTGTATTTCTTTTGATGTCACTCACACCGTTATGGTTGATCCCTGCAGTTTTGGGGGTTAGGGTTATCTCTAGCCTCATGTTTTACAGGTAGGTACGATTAGCACTGGGATTTGGATGCATGTGATAGAATGATAATGTGGCTTATGTAAATTATAAAAGATTGTGTTGTAAAGGAAAGAATTGTAATTCAAGGTGTTTAATTTTCCGTTGTGCTTTGTAAAGAATTGTTGTAATAAAAGTTGAAAAATTTATCTGTGTTTTGGCTATGTTTACTATTACATTAAGGTTGATGCTCGGAATTGTGCCACGTATTTCTGAGATATTATACTAGAAATTCGAGGCGCTACAGAGGTTGGTATCAGAGCATGCTTCAATAATAATGATAAACATAGTATAAAAATAAACCTACGTGTTGGCACTAGAGCGTGAGTACCTAGGTGTGGACATTAGAGTGTGAGTATCACATAGAATTAAAACAAGATGTTTTGGTTTGGGATATGGTTGAGGTTTTGCCATGGGGTATTGATGTGAACATGAATTGTGTTGTGATGCTCTAACTTTCCCTCATTTTTGCAGTTTTCATTATAATGGCAAGACCCAGGACCAGGAATGGTGGAAATGGTGATGGGGCTGAAGGTTCCCATGGGGCTGGAGTTGATCTTGAGACTGAGATTGCCAGGGTGTATCAGACCTTGAACACATTCATGGTAGCTAACATGGCATAGAATCAAAATCAGAATCAAGGGACTAGAGCAGTGTTTGTTAATGCTGATCTGATCAAGCAGGTTGAGTCCTTCAAGCAGATGAAGTCGCCTGTTTTTGAGGGGTAGTCTGATCCAAATGAGGCCGATGATTGGATTAGACAGATGGAGATGGTCTTCGAAGTCTTGAAAACTCCAGCAGTCAATAAGGTGAAATTGGCTACCATGCAGTTTAAGAAGGACGCTGGTGTCTGGTGCAGTTAGTAAAGAAAACTTTCGGGGATCAATAGGTGACTTGGGAGGCTTTTGTGGATGATTTCAAGGATCGTTTCTTTCCTCTGGATATTCAGGAGAGGAAGGCAATGGAATTCTTGAATCTTCAACAAGGCAGCATGACAGTGCACAAATATGAGACTAAGTTCGCCCAGCTATCAAGGTATGCACCGGAGCTGATTGTTGATGAGGCGAAGAAGGCCAAGAAATTCGAGCAAGGCTTGAGGCCGAATTTGAGGTCTCGGATGATACCGTTGGGCATCAGGAAGTTTGATAAGCTGGTTAGGAGAGCAGCTATGACAGAAGAAGATTTGTATCAGTTCCAGAAGAAGCAGGAGACCTGGAATAGGAATAAGAAGCCAGCAACTAGTCAGAGTGGGAAGAAGTTCCCAGTGAAGCAGGGCAGGTTCAGTAGGCCAAAGCAGAAGGCACCCGCTTTTCAAGGCATGACTTGTTTCAACTGTGGAGAGACATGTCACTATCAGTCAGCATGCACCAAGCCTTGAAAGGCGCGGGCTTATTATCAGTGTGGTCGTGAAGGGCATATCAAACCAGATTGTCAGCAGTTGAAGAAGGAAGGTGCAGGCGGAAGCAAATTTCAGAGGCAGGGGCGAGTGTTCGCATTAACTGAGGAGGATGCGGGTAACTCGAAGGATGTGATCCAGGGTATACAAGAATTTTAAATTTTATTTGATGTATTGAGTAAAACTTTGTTTGAGAATAAATGGAGATTTGAGTATCATTCTTCATATAACATGATTTGTTTTGGTTAATGGAATAAAAGCAAAAGTTTTATTTGATACTGGTTCTTCGCATTACATTTATATCGCCCAATTTTGCTAAAGCTTTAGGTGTGGAACCTAAAGTGTTTCCAGGCAGAGTCTTGTCGGTGGAAACACCATTAGGAGAAGAATTGATTGCTGATTGATATTACGAGGGCTGTGATATCGGGATTAGCGGGAGGTTATTTTGCATTGATCTTATTGAGTTGTAAGTCATGGGTGTGGATGTGATTGTGGGCATTGATTGGATGGCAATAGATGATGCCACAATTGAATGTAAGAGGAAAGAGGTGTTAGTGAAAGCACCAGGAGGTCCCGCAGTGACTTTTCAGGGGAAGAAGAAGGACCCAAAAGTGGCTGCTATGGTATCTAAGTTGATGATTCCATATGAAGTCATATGCATTCCAGTTGTCAGGGATTTTCCTACGGTATTCTTGGAAGATTTGTCGGGATTGCCGCCGCAATGAGATGCTGAGTTCTGTATTAATGTTCAGCCGGGGAGTGCTCTGATTTCTAAGGCTCCGTACAGGATGGCACTTGTAGAGCAAGATGAAGTTAAGAAGCAAATTGAGGAATTACTTAGTAAGAGATTTATCAGGCCGAGTTCTTTACCGTGGGGAGCACCAGTGTTGTTAGTCAAGAAGAAGGATGGGTCAATGAGCATGTACATTGACTATCAGGAGTTGAACAGGGTGACTATTCAGAATAAGTATCCGCTTCCACGGATTGATGATATATTTGACAGGCTTCGGGGAGCAAATGTGTTTTCGAAGATTGATCTGCGATCAAGGTATCATCAGTTTTGAGTCAAGGAGTAAGATGTGAGTAAAACAGCTTTCAGGACTCGTCATGGGCTCTATGAGTTTTTGGTAATGCCATTCGGAGTGACGAATGTACCGATAGTGTTCATGGATATGATGAATCGGATTTTGCGTCCATTTATTGATTCCTTCATGGTGGTTTTCATTGATAATATTTTGGTGTATTCGAAGTCGGAGGATGAACATTCTATGCACTTGGTGGAGGTATTGCAGAAGTTGCAGGAGCATAACTTGTATGCCAAGCTGTCGAAGTGTGAGTTTTGGAAGTTTGAGATAGCTTTCCTTGGTCATATCATTTCTAAGGAGGGAGTGGCCACTGATCCTCAAAAGGTTGAAGCAGTGAAGGATTGGCCTAGGCCAACGACAGTGAAGGAAGTCAGATGTTTCTTGGGCTTGGCTGGGTGCTACAGGAGATTCATTCATGGCTATGCTCAGATTGCAGTTCCTTTGACAGAGTTAACTCGGAAGAATGTGACATTCACATGGACTGATAAGTGTGAGGCGAGTTTCCTTGAGCAAAAGGAGAGGTTGATGATTGCGCCTACCTTAGCTTTGCCACAAGCTGGGAAGGATTATGATATCTTCAGTGAAGCATCTCTCAGACGTTTGGGGTGTATCTTGATGCAGGAAGGGAAGGTTATTACATATGGTTCGAGGCAGTTGTGTCCGCATTAGAAGAACTATCCGACACATGATCTGGAGTTAGCAGCTATTATCTTTGCCTTGAAGCAGTGGAGGCATTATGTATATGGAGAGAAGGTCAACATGTATACCGACCACAAAAACCTGAAGTACATTTATCAGCAGAAGGATCTAAATCTTCGGCAGAGAAGGTGGTTGAAAGTATTGGAAGACATTTTTCCTGAGATCAAGTATCATCCAGGCAAGGGAAATGTGGTGGCTGATGGGCTTAGTCGGAAAAGCAGTTTGTCAATTTTGATCACTACTCAGAGAGAGTTGGCAGTAAAGTTTGTCCAGGCAGGTATCGAGATGGTACTACAGGGTTTGGGAGCATCTTTGGCTCAGTTGAGGTTGCAGCCTTCTTTGAGAGAGCAGATTGTGGAAGGTCAGAAATCAGATGCAGAGATTCAGAGGATGTTGCGGCAGGTTTCCGAAGGCAAGTTAGTAGAGTTTCGTGTCCAAGATGGAGTTCTATGGATGGGTCAGAAGTTGTGTGTTCCGGAGAATGCAGATCTGAGAGAGAGTATCTTGCAGGAGGCATACGGTACTTTGTTGTCAGTACATCCTGGAGGCACAAAGATGTATAAGGACATCAAATAGCACTTTTGGTGGTCTGATATGAAGAGGGATGTAGCAGACTTTGTGGCATGGTGTCTGACTTGCCAGCAGATCAAAGTAGAGAATCAGAGATGTAACGCCTCTGCCCCTAGCTCATACAATTTATACAATTTATAAGACAAATTAGATACTATATAGTACAACTGCCCACCACAGGCTGCATCTCAAAAGGTGGTTAACCGATTAGGTGACTCTTGATCATAGGTAATTATATTTATATATTATTATATTCAATTGAAATACCGATATGGGACTATTCCCATTATATATATATATATATATATATATATATATATATATATATATATATATATAGGTAAAAGGGATATGAGCAACTTACTCATTTAGTAAATGAGCAATTGATTATGTGGCATGCATGTGATACATTGGACAACTAACCCTTTTAAAGACTTTCCAATCACATGTATGCCACATCATCAATTGCTTATTTACTAAATAAGCAAATTGCTCATACCCCTTTTTTCCTATATATATATATATAAGCAAATTGCTCATACCCCTTTTTTCCTATATATATATATATAGAGAGAGAGAGAGAGAAATCTTCCGTTGCTCACCATTCTGGTGAGCACTCTCGTGAGCACTCGCTCAGAACCATTCGATTTCAGCATCGCATCATTCTGAAATCTAAGGGTCATTAATCTCTCCGCTTACCCTAGCACTAAGAAGGACATTTTCGACATTTCGCTCTCCAGTTCTCCTCACTGATTTCGAACGTCCCCAATCTTCCTCATCTTCCTCACGCTAAGCTTCCCCCAAACCCTATCTTCCTCATCTTCGAGAACCCATCTCATCGTACTCTTCCCCGTCCTCAAAACCCTAGCGCCCAAAGCTAGTCGAAAGTCCCTCTTCCCCGTCCTCAAATCTGCGAACTGACCAAAGTGAACTTAGATTTCAGACTCTTCCCCGTCCCAAAAGTGAGGCTTCCATCTCCTTCTCCTCTTCTCCGTCCTCAAAAACTTCCGAGAACCCATCGAACAGCAGTCTTCCCCGTCCTCAAAACCCATCGATTTCTCCTCGAAGTTCGATTCTCCTCTTCCCCGTCCTCAAATCTGCGAAACCCCAAATCTGCGAAACCCTAAAACCGTTCGAGAAACCCTAGCTCCGACATCACATCAGACTGTCCAGTTTAGTAGTCTGCTGTTCGATTCTCCATCTCCTAGCTCCGACATCACATTAGACTGCTAAAGGTAATTGGCACAAATTAATTTAGTAAGAAGGACATTTTAAATTTAATTTTGAGTTCCTTATTAGAATTTGTGTTTGTGTTTGTGTTTGTGTTTGAGTTTAGTTTGGTTATGGAAGTGTTTGTGTGTTATTTGTGTTTGTATTGCCATTTGTGTTACAATGAAGCAAGCTTCACAAGAAATGGTTTTTGGATAATGTGTTAGATTGTCGCCAGTTCATATTAGGATGGTTCTCATCTTCTCAATTTTTTTTCTTCCTGTGTTAGATTGTCGCCAGTTCATATTAGGATGAACAATAGAACATGAACTTTATCCTATTTTTGTAATTGATGCTTTTTGGATAATGTGCATGTAATTGGAGAACTATATCAAGCAGAAGGGTATTACTTATTGTCTTCAATGTAGAATTTGTATCGAGTTTTAGACTGATTTTATGCTGTGGATGATGGTGTGAACATTGGTGTATAGAATGGTTTAGATTGTTGTTATTTCCGAGACTCGGGTGAAGTTTTTCATAGACTTAAACATGACAAAACAAAGCTGTAGTGACACTGCAGTGAAGGAGTAAAGGGTATTAACAAAACTGATGCCTTCATAGTTGATTCATAACTTATTTGTACAGGATGAGAATTCAGCCCAGTATTTTCAAACATGTACAAGCGACTTCCAGTAGAGAAAGAAAGTTCAACGCGTATTTGTTAATTGCTCCAGTTACTACTAATATGTTGGCTCATCATCACAGCTTGGATTGTACGTAATTCACTTGTGCTCAGCACCATTCTAGAGATTATGAACTCTCTAATAGGCAGATCAACAGCGTTGAGAACCTCCAGAAGCTGACATAACTGTGCTGGAACCGCCACAAGGTTATAAGACATCGACACAGTTTGGGCCGAAATGTTTGCTCATGTTGTTGAGGTTGACATTGACTTGTCATCCTATAAGCTCACAACATGGAGGAGACCGTGCAGGAGAAGGTTTCTCTATTGCTTGAGAACGAGCCTTTGTCCACCTCGACTACTAGTGCAGTCATCGACTACTAGTGCAGTCATCGACCTGAACAGAAGCCTTCGACCAGCTTCCCTTCTCACTGCCTGTAATTGTTTGTCTATAATTGGGCAAATACAGCTATAAAGGACAATGATTGTTTAAATTGAGGTTTATGTGATAAAATCAAGTTAGCTGTTATGTAATTTCCTAACTGTTAAATATTGTTGTATCTTAAAGGTATCCATATTCTATTATTTAGGATTTTCCTTGTCTAAATAAGCGTATCATGTCATATCTGTTTTTTTATATCTATATATTATTCTAACCTACAGTACTATAACTATCTGAAGACTATGATTATAGTTGTAAAAGATGGGAATTTCAGAAATAAGAGATATATAGAAATGAAATTATAGTGAGGGGTAAACCTTTGGGGGTTGAATGTAGAAAACTATTCTTGGGTCATAAATATTCAAGATGGGAACCTTGTTATCACTTTTAATTGAGGCCCTATATAGTAACATGATTGCCAAAAGTAGCCAAAAGATGCACAGCATATCAAAAAAAAATATTAGGAACATTGGTGGAATAATTAATGCCAATTTGTGAACCATTTTGGTATATTAAGGCAACTCATCAACCCACATCAACGACATGTAATCTTGTACTATGCTCCACCAAATCCAAGTTTTTTGTTGCAGATGTGCAATTTAATATATAGAAGCCGTGGTTTTCACTTTATACATAACTTTGCTGGAGATGAAGCACACAAACATTACTGTTTGCAATACAATTTCAAGTTGATTTTGGTGTTAGATATATGTATGGTAACAAACAGGTAGCCGCAACAAAACACACATTAGCATTACAGGAAGAGAAAAGAAACAATTTCAACAAGAGCCCAATACAAGGGCCATGAGCACAATTCATAGGGCTTATAGAGCTGTTCAATAACAATTTCTACCATTCATAAATTCAATTCAACAATATGAAAATGGTTTTTACTAATATAAACACCAAACTCGCAGATAACACAACATTCGACCATTTGGCACCATGGAATTGAAATTTCAAAGATAACAATCAAAGCACTAGATTCAGATATCTTTCAATTCATATTAAACAGTAGTAGCATATGAGGCAGAGTACTTGAGAGTGGAGAGAGAAGAACGGAGACGATCAATCATATATACATTCTTTCAAGTCTTTCTTCTTATTTACAGATAGTTAAGATCATCGCGCACTTAGGAAGACCCAAATGTGTTCTCACCACTGTAGGTCATGTAAAGGAAGCCATCTTCGTCTTTGTTCTCCTCGTATATTGCAGACATCATTGCAGCTGCAACAAGGGCGCAGTCAAGAATTATTAGCAGAAATAATACACAAAAAATGACTATTTGCTTAAAGAGAACTAGAGGAGAGTTCTCAGAGCATGGAAAACACACTGGTGGAGTGATACGAACATCTTCACCCACGATAAAATGAACTCGAGTGGTTTAAAACTATTTACCCGTAATGATGATGATTCATGGGTAAAAAGAATGGAAATTCTAATTATAAAACTAGCTTTAGGCACGTAGATTATTTATCAACAATGAAGTCTTGAATCTATGGAACAACCCCCTATAGTAATTTCACTGATCTTCCAAGATGAACTAGCAAGCCATCGTGATCAAATGATTAAATGGGCAGAAAATAAAACCAACCTGTTGGAGGGAGGGTGTTCTTGACAAAGATGAAAATGGCCTTTTCAGCACTGAGTTTGATTCTCTTGCGAACAACATAGACAAACTGGCCCACAGTCAAATCAGCAGGAACTAGATACCTGGACAAACATTAATAAAAAGGTTAATATGAGCACCTTCCTCTGATTTACTGAGCCACATGATTTTGGAAACTGGACACAAGTTGGAGTACCAAAGGAGAATACTTAGAAGTTCATTAGTATGACTCAACATCGAAAAATATTCATTAATACATCATTGCAAACAGTTAAAAGTGAGAATAATACCCCAAAAGCAATTAAGTCAGTGAGAATAAGCCCAAGTGAACATCAGGAATTTTCAGATTAGCAGTTTCATTCATCACTGCCTACCACCAAAACAAAAGAAAGATAAAAAGACCGATACCCCAAAATGCATACATCAGAAACGAATACTTCCCTAATCGGCAGTGTCATCAGTGAGATTAATATCCCAAAATGTATTACCTGCCAATTTGAGTATAAACTAATTGAATCACCAAACTTATTGAATAAAAACATATAACAACTAACAATACAGAGTAAATTACCTCAATTCGTATAATCGGCAGTATCATCAGAGCTTTCGCCAGTAGAGGATTCAACCTCTTGTGCATTGAGGGCACTAAACAAATAAACAATAAAGATGAAATTAGTGAAGGGCAATTAAATAAAATTACTAAAACTTAGATGAAAGTTAACAGACTTAGTCATAGTATACCTAGCGAGTTTCTTTGGGCAAGTTCTCGCATCGTGTCCTTGCCCCCGCAAACCGCAACAATTGCACTTTCTTGGTTTTTCTCTAGTTTTCTCTCGCATTGGCTTCAATCTCTTTCCACTTGGTCTTCCCTTAGTTTTGCATTGGCTTGGCTCTTCAACGACAACTTGAGACAATACCAATTCCTTTCCATAAACTCGTGTTCCACTACCTTCGGCTACTCCACTACTTTGAGGTTGCATAGGAACAAATCCTTCAATACACTTGAGCATGTTATCACGCATAAACGTGTAACCTTCATCTGAAGCTAACCCAATCTCAACTTGTTGTTTTGCTAAGTTACTCAACTCACAATAACGGGATGCAAAATTCTTGCTATTGCCTTCATCAATGCCTCTTATATTTGTGAAGGTGTAGTTTCTTCTAATCACTTCTCGGGACCATCTTCTTAAAATATATTGTTTTGGGAGTTCATTACAATTTAAGTACTTTAGAAAAGCCAAAAGATGCTTGCAAGGGATGCCAACAAATTCAAACATGAAGCAAGAACAACTACCAAACTGAGTTCCCTTTGCATAGGTAATCATGGTCTCATTTTCTTGTTTACCACACAACCTCACTGCGTAATAAGCATTTGCAGCATTCTCGTGATCTTCCACTAAACTAATATTATACAATAGGCTTGATCTGAGTTGCCTTTGAAAATCATAGAACATTACCAAAGTGTACACTTGGGCCATTTGCTCCTCCATAAACCACTCGGTCTTCAATTTAGGTTTTTGCTCAAGTGTGCGATGGTTTTCTTTAAGTTCTTGTTCTCTTTGTTTTCCAATTACCCTCTCAAAAATTATGGCAAATTCTAGAAGTGAGTACTTCTTGTGAGTAGGCTTCTTTAAGAAAGAATTCATCGACTCGCTTCTTTGGCTACTTGACATGCCGGCCCAAAAGTGAGGTCTATGATAAACGGGAGCCCATTTCTCACGGATTTCAAAATTATCATTCAACCATTTATTATTTTCCGCTCCATATTCTATCATCAATGACTTCCATTTTTGTTCAAAAGAAATGCTATTATAAGTGTTCCAAATAATCTCTTTAAAAGCATCCATAAACTTCACATTTTGCACCAACTGAGGCACCTCTCCAGGTATCTTATCTAAAATATGCCATACACAATACCTATGCCGAATTTGGGGGAAAACTTGTTTAATTGCAGCACCTATCCCACGGTCTTGATCCGTTATGATACCAAGTGGAGCATGTTTCATGACTCCTAACCATTTCTCAAATAACCAAACAAAGGATGAAGCTGTTTCATTTGGAATCAAACCACAACCAAGAAAAACTGACTGCCAGTGATGATTTATTCCAACAAATGGAACAAATAGCATACCGTAGCGGTTTGTACTATGTGTTGCATCAAATGAAACTACATCACCAAACTCTTCATAATTCATTCGAGCTATACCATCCACCCAAATACAATGAGACAATCTACCACACTCATCTTGCTCGAATGCATAAAAAAATGAAGGATCTTTTTCCCTTTGCCATTGGAAATAGTCAATTAACAATTGGCCATCATGACCTTTTAACGACTCCCTCATGTCTCTTTCATGATTTCTAGCATCAGTTTCAGTAAAACCAACCTTATCATATCCCCCACTAGTATTTTCAAAAAAAAGCATTTGTTTGCATGTAGGGATATTAGCACCCGAAAGTTGTCCCATTAATAGTTTATCTGAACTTGACACAACCCTATTTTTCGGCAACAAATGTCGTCTACTAGGTGAGGTGAAAGCATGATTGTGTACTTCATGAAAAGAATAAAATGACCATGAATTTGCTACTTTGTTCAATCTGACACGAACCAAAGCATTGCAAGCAGTTCTAGATGTAGTTCCCATCTTAACTTCATTATTCTTACTTTTCGACAACCCCGCTTTATTACAAAGAAACGTCTTGTCTACTACCTCACCATCCTTGAGTTTCTGACTTCCCTTACGCATTTGAAAGCCACCACATTTCGCATAAATATTATAAAATTGTTCTGCTTGTTCAAGGGTATCAAATGTCATACCTAGCTTTGGTATTAGATGATCATCAACTATGGGTGTAAAATCACCTTCTTGTACCGACAGAAAATTGTCACCAAGTTGTGAGCAGCCTTCCCCACTCTCCATGGCAGATCAAATGGCAATACAACCTCCAGAATATCCTACACATAAAGTAGCAATATAAGCAACCTGGTCAACATAAATACCTCTTCCACAATAACACACAAACACTTCCATAACCAAACACAAACACAAATTCTAATAAGGAACTCAAAATTAAATTTAAAATGTTCACTAAATTAATTTGTGCCAATTACCTTTAGCAGTCTGATTTGATGTCGGAGCTAGGAGGTCTCGTTGATGTCGGAGGTGATATCTGCAGGAAGAGGTGAAGAGGATTTGGGGATTTGGAGTAAGGAAGAGGGGCGTCGACTGAAAGATGGTGTGGGGCGTCGACTGAAAGATGGTTTTGGGGGTTTCGCAGATTTGAGGGAACGGAAGAGGAGAATCGAACGAATTGAAGAGGAGAAGGAGATATGAGAGCGGGAGAATGAGGAAGTGAAGGAGTGGTTTCGGTTTGGAGAAGAGGGACTTTCGACTAGCTTTGGGCGCTAGGGTTTTGAGGACGGGGAAGAGAACGATGAGATGGGTTCTCGAATGCTGCTGAGGACGTGGTGTTAATTCCAAAACGAACTTCGGCTTGGGGATCACGAGAGGCCTTGGGGATTCAGCGTGAGGAAGATGAGGAAGATAGGGTTTGGGGGAAGCTTAGCGTGAGGAAGATGAGGAAGATTGGGGACGTTCGAAATCAGTGAGGAGAACTGGAGAGCGAAATGTCGAAAATGTCCTTCTTAGTGCTGGGGTAAGCGGAGAGATTAATGACCCTTAGATTTCAGAATGATGCGATGCTGAAATCGAACGGTTCTGAGCGAGTGCTCACGAGAGTGCTCACCAGAATGGTGAGCAACGGAAGATTTCTCTCTCTCTCTCTCTCTCTCTCTCTCTCTCTCTATATATATATATATATATATATATATATATATATATATATATATTACTCTTTGGAAATTTACGGGGTGTTACACACACCCCCCTACAGAAATCAACGTGCTCGCTGAGCACAGGGCATGCACAATCTAGTGCAGGATCTCCTTTCTAGCTGATGTGGAGTGGAGTACCCTGATTCTGCTAGCTGCACCGTATCCCGATTCTATGGGTCGTCCATTATTTCAGGCCGCCACCTCGCTCCCTCTCAGGCATACCCGTACATCTGCTAGCTCCATCTCAGGCATACATCTCGCCCACTCTTACCTACGCTCAGTGTCTAAAGTCGGCTCTGATACCATTTGTAATGCCCTGCCCCTAGCTCAGACAATTTATACAATTTATAAGACAAATTAGATACTATGTAGTACAACTGCCCACCACAGGCTGCCTCTCAAAAGGTGGTTCACCGATTAGGTGACTCTTGATCATAGGCAATTATATTTATATATTATTATATTCAATTGTTCCCATTATATATATATATATATATATATATATATATATATATATATATATATATATATATATATATATATATATATATATATATATATATATTACTCTTTGGACATTTACGGGGTGTTACAAGAGACCTGGAGGTTTGTTGCAGCCTTTGCCCATTCCGGAATGGAAGTGAGAGAATATCAGCATGGATTTCATCATAGGGTTGCCGAAAAGTCCGAAGGGTAATGACTGAATTTGGGTTATTGTGGACCATTTGACTAAGTACGCTCACTTTTTGTCTATGAAGATTACTTGGTCGTTGGATAAATTGGCAGAGCTGTACATTGATGAGATTGTGAGACTTCACGGGGTTCCTGTGTCGATTGTTTCAACAAGGATGCGAGGTTCACTTCAAGGTTTTGGAAGGGTTTGCAAGCAGCCTTGGGTACCAGAACCGATTTCAGCACTGCTTTCCATCCGCAGACCGATGGTCAGACTGAAAGGGTGAATCTAGTATTGGAGGATATGCTGAGGGCTTGTGTTATAGATTTTGGTGGCAAATGGGAGAGGTACTTGGCATTGATTGAGTTTGCTTATAACAACAATTACCATGCGAGTATCGGGATGGCTCCGTATGAAGCTCTGTACGGGAGGAAGTGTAGGACATCTGTTTGTTGGTATGAGGTTTGTGAGAGGCAGATGTTTGGGGCTGAGATTGTGCAGCAGACATCAGAGAAGATTGAGTTGATTCGTAAGAGGTTGAGCGAGGCTCAGAGTCGGCAGAAGAGTTATGCTGACACTCGACGAAGGAACTTGGAGTTTAAGGTTGGGGATGCAGTTTTTCTCAAGGTGTCTCCAACTAAAGGAGTGATCGGTTCGGAAAAGGAGGCAAGTTGGCACCAAGGTACAATGGGTCATACAGAATTTTGGGGCGGATTGGTAAGACGACATATAGATTGGAGCTACCGGAGGAATTGGCACAGGTGCATGATGTGTTCCATGTGTCGATGTTGATAAAGTATGTGCCGAATCAGAGTCATCAGTTGGTGGAAGTGCCTGAAGGTCTACAGGTGAACTTGAGTTACCAGGAGCAGCCTGTAGAGATTGTTGACCGTATGGAGAAAGTGTCGAGGAATAAGGTGATACCTTTGGTTAATGTATTGTGGAGGAACCAGCAGATTGAGGAAACTACTTGGGGGAGCCGGAGGATTGCATGCAGAAGGATTTTCCTGAGCTTTTTGTATGATTATATTTCTGTTGTATGATTGTATTCCTTTGATAAATTGTATTTCTTTTGTTAAATTAAATTCTTTTGTGTGTTTGTATTCCTCAAACTATATTTCCATTTATGAGATTTCATTTTCTTTTGCTTAAATTGTTTGGTCCTTATTAGTGGTAGTTCTGAGGACTGAACTATTCTAAGGAGGGAGTGATGTAACACTCTAGATTTTTAAATAATGTATTTGAGATTAATAAATGGATTAAAATGATTTTTGATGATTTAATAAATATTTTTCTGAAATTTATCCTTCTACACGTGCGAGACACGTGCAAATATTTTCTTGGGAAGTTCAAAGTCAGAAATTATTTTGGGGAATCCTATTATTTATTAGTGTGTATTATTTGTGAATTTTCTGTATTTTTCTGATATTTATTTAACCTATTTACAAATATTACAAAAAGAGGGGCTTTTGTGCAAAATTACCACTTGGAGTGAAAACTCCAGATTTTCAGATTTTGGGCTGATCATGATTGCTAGTCAACTCAGAGGTAAAAAGTTTACTTTTTTGTTTTAATAGATTGGTGTATTTCGCGAATTTCTTAAAGAAGGGTCCTTTTTACAAAATTGCCACTTAAAGGCAAAATTACAAATTTATTTTACTGGGTTTACAAACAATACCGACCAGTATTAGGGTTGTTATTTTGTTTTTAAAGTTGAATTGAATTGATTTATCTAATTTCCAAGTATAAGGATTTATATATGTAAAGATATATTCAAAAAGGATATTTTACAAAACCCATTCAAAACCCTAATTACCCATTATCGGCCTAATATAAGGGGTGGTGCAACCGTTTCTTTGCTGTACTACACAAAGGGTTATCTTTATTATTATTTTCTTAGAGTTTCGAAGCGAGGATCTTGGTTTTCTTGAGAAATGAAGGATTTTCTTATTCTCTTTATTACTTCGGTTGATTCTTCAAAAAAGTGAATGACATATGTTTGATTTCTTGTTGTTCTATGCATATTGTATGTAATGAATTTTCTATTAGAAACCATGTTAGGGATTTTATGATGATATGATGAGTTTATTAAAGATGGATGAATAAAAATTGAATCTATTCATGAAAACTATGTTATAGTTAATTAAAATCTTAAATGGATAACTTGAGATTGTTAAAGAACCTAATAGAAATCATGAGTAGGTTATTTTCAATCATATTGTTGCTGATTTGAACATATATATTGATTTTTAAGATGTTATTGCATGAAAGTAAACAAAATTGATTCAAGATGAACTTTACTGTGTGTATGTATATGTTGTTCTGTTCTTAATATTTCGATAGATAAAACTTGATTATATACATGTTGTATTCAATTATATTCATGGGTAAACTATTGTAATCAGGTGGGGTATGTGTATAACAAGTTGTAGAGGGGTTTTTGAATCGAAGAAATCAAGTTTTGAAGTTGGGGATTGAGTATTTAATTTCGGGTCTGATGGGGTATGACCGAAATTGAGATTTTGTGATTTTTGTGAAGTTTTCGATTGGATTTGAGTTGTTTTGATTCTGAGATTGTTTTCAACATTATACCACTCCTATTTGATAAGTTTAGATGCTTTAACCGATGCTAAAACACCCATATGAGCATATATATATACGGTCATCTTCCGTTGCAAACACAAATATCGTGCAAACGCGTGCAAACACCTTCACCGTCATTGGGGATGACGGGTTAAGGCAAAACACATAACCCGTCATCCCCAATGATAGGTTATGTTTTTTGCCTTAACCCGTCATTCCCAATGACGGGTTAAGGCATTTGCACGTTTGTAAATGCTACAGTAGCGTTTGCAACCGAAGAAGGCCCATATATATATATATATATATATATATATATATATATATATATATATATATTCTGTTTGAGAAGTTTTTAATGAAAATTTGCGATTTTGTGATCTTGATGTGATTTTGATTAGTTTTATAAACTCGAGTATGTTATACAAGTTGTATTTGATCATCTCAGGAAATTTTATTTTACAAATTTATGATTTTAAAGATTGAATTGAAGTATGAGTAAAAATGTGCACGAATTTCAAAGCTGTCAAATTACGTATATGACAGTCGACCGCATCACAAATACACTGAAGTCGACAGTTGACTGTCAATTCTCTTTTTTTTGGATTTTTTTTATTTGACAGTCGACCGTCACTTTTTGTATTGGTTTTGACGGTTGACCGTTAGTGTTTTTGTGGGCTGTTTTGTTGAGTTTTTTTTGTATTTCTTGAACGATTATTTCTTCGATATTGTGGATTATTGATCTACTGTTTTGGATGATATTTTTGCTACAGATTACAGTACTTTACAGAGAGTTATATTTTTATTATAATAGAATTTAAATTGTATTCTTATGACTTTATAAAATGATATATATATATATATATATATATATATATATATATATATATATATATATATATGCTCCATTGAAAACGGGTCTAGTTTTCACGGGTTGGAAAACACCAATCTGAGCCGTTGGATCGCTCATGATCGTGATCAGCGGCTCAGATCGAGCTCCCCATAACCCGTTTCAATTGATCAGCGGAGGGTTATTTTGGGAATTTCATCCCAAATAACTCTTCGCTGAACAGATTCTAAAAAAATTGATATAACATAGGCCGTTGTTGGGAACAACGGCCTAGGTTATAAAAAATTGAATTATAGGCCCCTTGTTTGGAACAACGGCCTTGTTCTAAATTTTTATAACCTAGGCCGTTGTTCCCAACAACAGCCTAGGCTATAAAATTTTATAGAAAATTTTATAGTCTAGGCTGTTGTTGGGAACAACGGCCTAGGTTATAAAAATTTAGAACAAGGCCGTTGTTCCAAACAACGACCTATAATTCAATTATTTTTTATTACCCAACAACGACCTAGGTTATATTCATTTTTTCAGAGTGAATCAAGCGAAGAGTTTTTTGGGACGAAATTCCCAAAATAACCCTCCGCCACTTAAGTGATATTGGGTGATGGGCGGATGCGATCTGAGCCGCTGATCACGATCTGATCCAACGGCTCAGATTGGTGTTTTCCAACCCGTGAAAACAAACCCGTTTTCAATGGAGCATTTTCCATATATATATATATATTGAAGTAATTGATGTTTTGTGATATTCTATGACTTCAAAGTATGATTCTCAGTTATTCGATAGATTTAATACTTTGTTTCAGTTATGGAATTTATGAGTAGTTTCACGGATGTGGATTTTGTTGACTTAAGAAGTTTTTCATTGATATAAACATTTTAATGATGGAATTAAGAGTTTTATTGAATGTTTTGGTGTTGATATTCGTTTTTGTGAGTCTCTAGGAGTTGAGTGGGAGTTCGGTGAACCGGCAGATTAGATTTTGTGAATTATGACCAGATGGGTCTTGAGGTTGTTGTTGTGGAGTTAAATCCGGCAGGATACACTAACTCTAGAGAGGGAAATTTGTGTTTTAATAATAATCAACTTAAGGACAAACACTAATGGAGATGTGATGAAACTTGGGAAACGTGAGAATATGCTCTTGGGGTCCAGTCCAACGGATGCGTTCCATGACTGTGCGTGTTCTGTCTCGAAAGGACTATTAGTTTGTTCTTGTGTCGAGGGTCTGGAGTGCCTATTCACGGAACATATAGGTACATTCGCGTGTCGAGGGCCGATGGGTCTATTCACGGGATGTGCCCGTGTACTTGCATGTCGAGGGGCGGCAGTGGGATACACGGCAGGGAGGTGATTCTCCAATTTTTGAGCTATTCTTACATGATGCTTGTGCGTTGAAAGCTGTGTGATGCCTATTCGCGGAGTATTCTGGATCTTGTTTCCATCACTGTAGTAGGATTAGTTGCATAACGAGGGATTTAACCATATTAAGTGGAGAACGATAAGGGCTTGCACCGAATCTATGTAGTATGGAATGCATAGAATCCGACAAGTATGCATTAGAGAGTCATTATATTGCATTTGTGTTTTCTTGACTTGGTTTTATGCGTGACTGTTTTCTTGTTTTTCTACACTTGACACTTAGTCTAGTTTCACCTGATGTTTTTATGTTTTATTTACTGTCATTTCATATTTCATTTGTTACTACTGTTGGTATGTGTTGTTTATAACTTTATTCTTTATGTTTTATCTATGTTGTATTTCTTTTGATGTTACTAACACCGTTATGGCCGACCCCTGTAGTTTTGGGGGTTAGGGTTATCTCTAGCCTTATGCTTTACAGGTAGGTTAGCGTTGAGATTTGGATGCATGTGGCAGAATGATAATGTGGCTGATGTAAATTGTGAAAGATTGTGTTGTAAAAGAAAGACTTATAATTCAAGGTGTTTAATTTTCCTCTGTATTTTGTAAAGAATTGATGTAGTAAAGTTGAAAAATTATTCTGTATTTTGGCTATGTTTACTATTACATTGAGGTAGATGCTGGGAATTGTGCCACGTATTTCTGAGATATTATATTAGAAATTTGGGGCGCTACAATATCCATCAAATAAGATGTACATATCATCTAATCAAATATTTCATAGACCACAATATTTTGTACAAAAGAAGTAGTTATACATCAAATCCCTCTTTTACAGATAAGTCCAGAAATAGATACACCTTAACATAATTATAACTAGTTCCCTCAAATCTTTTCAGAAAATCTTGTAAATTATTTCATTCCATCTATGCAAAAAACTTGAATAATTGAAGGGTGAGCAACCACACACCCAGTGAGTTTCAATACTACTTAAATAATGGATCATGCAAGTTTGTAAATATGCAACAATTATACTTTTCAATCGAAATTAAATATGTTGATAGATCACATTGTTTTTTTATATCTTCTTTTGGATATCAGACCGGCAATAACTTTCACAAATCTAGAGGTGGCCCCTGCAGACTATATAACTTTACTCATATCCACCTAGCAACATGACACCTATCTCTGCGTGGAACTTAGGTTTGTGTGCTTGCACAATCTTTTATCCACAACAACAATCACTCCATAAATCACTTGGGCCCAAGTGTTTAGGCTCGATGGGCCCAAATCAAATTTATATATGTGCATGTGTATGTTTATGTATAAATCATGTATATTTATGTATAAGTTTTTTTTTAAAATAGAGAATATTCATGTAAGTTGAAATGAGTTTTAAAATTTATAGATAGGGAAATTATGTATTGTAGATAAAATTAAATGGAAATAGACAAATTTGATTTGGATTACTCAAAATTTTGTACTATTCATATTATTGTTATTTTTTTTTATCGTATATTATTCTTGATATAATTTTATTTTATGGGAAAGTTATATATTAGAACATGTTTAAGTAGTTCGGGCCTAATTCAGGCCCGGGCTCGGGCCTAAATTGTTAAGCTCGAAAAAAATTCAGGCCGGGTTCGAGCCTATGTTTTAAATTTCGAGCTCGGGCTCGGGCCCAGGCCTATATGGGTCCGACCCAAACCTGGCCTGTTGCCAGCCTTACTTTTAAAATTCAGATGGAGATTTCCCCTAATGAAGGTATATAATTAGTTATTTAATTCCTGAATTTGGGGATTTGACCAACAACTGTAATTATCTGGAAATCCATTTTTCTTTGACTGTAAGTAAGCCCTAATTGTGAATCTGGTTGAGCTGATGGGCCTGAAGACAGCCCATGTTCTTTTGGTGTGTCAGTTGTTGTTGAAAAATTATTGTACTACCCTTGGAATCTTCAAGATGTGTGCTGAGATCAAGTGGCTCCAATTTAACCCATATGAATACCATACATACTTTATAACTAGCTATTAAATTAATTTTTGCTTATATTTGTTACTATATAATTAGTTGCCAAAATTAGTCTAACACCGTGGCCCCAAAAAATGTATGTATGGTATTAGTTGCCAAAAATTAATTATAGGTTATAAAATTTTAGGTTATATTTGTTACTATATAATTAGTTGCCAAAAATATACACGAGCACGAGCACGAGCACGAGCACGAGCACGAGCACAAGCACATTAGTAATATCAATCAAATAAGATGTACATATCATCTAATCAATTATTTCATAGACCATAAATATTTTGTACATCAGAAGTAGTTATACAACAAATCCCTCTTTTACAGATAAGTCCAGAAATAGATACACCTTAACATAATTATAACTAGATCCCTCGAATATTTTTAGAAAATCTTGTAAATTATATCACTTCCATCTATGCAAAAAACATGAATAATTGAAGGGTGAGCAACCACACACCCAGTGAGTTTCGATACTGCTTAAATAATGGATCATGCAAGTTTGTAAATATGCAACAATTGTACTTTTCAATTGCAATTAAATATGTTGATAGATCACATTGTTTTTTTATATCTTCTTTTGGATATCATACCGGCAGTAACTCTCACAAAATCTAGAGGTGGCCCCTGCAGACTCTAACGTTACTCATATCCACCTAGCAACATGACACCTATTTCTGCGTGGAACTTAGGTTTGTGTGCTTGCACAAACTTTTATCCACAACAACAATAATTCCATAAATCACTTCATGACATCATTTATCATATATATTCAAAACTAACATTATTTGATCCATATTTATGCAAAATATAGCATTTTTCTTATTAAAATTAGCATGTACAATTATGCATGAATAAGTACTATTACTAGATACTTAAGAAAAATCGAAAACCTCACAAAATACTTGATAAATAATATAGAACTTTTAAAATTTGTGCTCCTCCTCACTGCCTCCCCCTAAACACTCTCTCTCTGTAACATCCGAGGTAAAATTTTTAAATGAAAAATACTTTTATTTTTACACGTACAACGCATGTGCAATTTCATCTTATGATTTTTTTTATTCTCAATTTTATTTAAAAGTTATGCACAATTTCCTTTCATTCATTTTTGTTGCGAACCCATAGGCCTAATAGAAGACTCAAGCCCATTAAAATAAATTAAATAAATAAAAACAGACCAAACCCACAAGTGGAAGCCCACTAAGAAAAATCCTACAATTTGTTGTACACTTGTCATGTAAACAACATGTACAAATAAATAAATAACAACTAACAATTGAGAGTGTGTGCTTGTGGGTTGCACGTGCACGTAGTGCAACCCAAAAGTCACATGAAGAGTTAGCCATGCATAAGAATAGGAAGAGTTGAGAGTTTGTGAGAGTAATTGTGAGTGGGCAATTAGTGAAGGGGGTTATGTAGGTTATGAATTAGAACACTTAATTTGAGTAGTAGAAGAGCCTTCTCAAACCCTATAAATACCACCCCCTTTCCTTCATAATCTTGCACCAATGATCAAAAGAAACAAAAGATAAAAATAATAAAGAGAGGAAAAGAAAAAGAGAGTTGTTTGAGTTCTTGCTTGGAGGAAGGAGAGCTTGCTAGGAGAAGAAGAAAGTCCCATTCTTGGAGCTAGGAGCAACTTCTTGGAGTCTTCTTCTACTTTAGAATCTTCATTTGAGGTGGGTGTCTTCTTGAGCTTTCTAATTTATAGTATCATGTATGTGTAGGTAAATTGATAGACATGATATGCATATGAGTAGTGATTAAATTGAAATGATGATATTTAGAATGAAGATGCATGCTAATTGAAAGATTTTCATGAATATAAGTTGAATTGATGTTGTTTAATGGCATGGTAGTACATCTTGATTAGATTAAATGATTTGAAAATAGATTTGTACACAAAGTTATTAATTCATGCAAAGAAAGTTACTGTTTTAAATTTTGTTTACACTTCAGAAAATCATATCTAATAAAATAGTTGGAATTTAGAACTAAAACTTTTTGGGGAGCTTCTTGTATATGTCAGTAGCGTCCCTTTAAACTCTCATAAGATTTGGAGTTCGTTTACTATTTTAATAAATTCTAAACTCAAAATTGGTTAGTAGTTGGCTGGTTGCAGGAATTCTGCACACCTTTCGGTTTTTGATTCATTCAACATTGTAAATGACATAATTTGAGAAAAGTCAGAACTTAGAAATTATAGTAGACACGTTAACCTTTCTGAAAAGTCCAAGAACTCAAATTTTCATAAAGAATTGAATTTTATATGAATTTTACAAGACTGTACAGTAGCAGTATTTCAGTATCTCGACCCCACTGTATATTTTGAAGAATTCAGGGTTATAGATATGGTATGTTGAGAAAACTTATAACTACAAAATGAAAGTATACTTTTATACCTTCAGTTTGATATAAACAACGCTAAGTTTCGTGAAGTATACAATTTTCTATGATTTTTACAAATTGCATGAAATGCTGTTTTCTAACTTTGAATTTACTGTTTTGCAATGTTACTTAAACGACTTGATTGAAAATATATTCTTGCTATTTTAAGTTATATTTTGGGAAAGTAAAGATCATATTCATGAGTAGATGAAATGTGAACTTAAGATATATATATATATATATATATATATATATATATATATATATATATATATATATATATATATATATATATATATATATATATATATACAGGATTAAGATGTTAAGATTAGTTCAAAATAAATCAAAGGAAGATGATGAGATTGATTTTCAAAGATAAATTTTAAAGAGATTATGTCTTAGTCTTAATTAACTTAATTCAAGAAAGTTTTGGATGAATATGAAAAGTGTTTGTGAAAATGAATAGGTTGAGATTGTATCTATTGATGAATGAATAAGAATGCATGAAAGAATTTGAATAAATTATGAATACATGAAATTTGAGAATATGAATTATAAGGGGATGAGTACCCCAAGTTGTTGAACATGGAAATATGTTGATTCTAGAGGCTTAGTGATACCCAGGTACTAGCAAAAGTAATGATAATGAATAATTGATTTTGAGAAGTGGCCAATAAGGGTATCGTTCTCGTTTTTTTTGTGTAAGACCGGCAGGAGGGTAAACTAGCTCTAGGTAGTATTATTTATTCATGTTCAAACTTAAAAATTAGGCACTGAGTGAAGATGTAATAAACTTGGGAAAACGTAAGTGGAGGGCCTCTATATAGTCGGGCGGTGGATTCCGGAACTATAGACCCAGTCGGGCGGTGAATTCCGGGACTGTGGTTGCTTGCGATGGAGGCGTGCCTTAATTAAATCCAGGATTATGATTGATCGGGCGGTGGATTCCGGGATCATAAATAGTCGGGCGGATAGTAGGCCGTACTCCAGTGTATATGTGTATACCGGGGCTAGAGAAACACTTGCGGGATGTTTGCAGGATTCTGTATAGTCAGGCGGTGGATCTCCGGGACTGGAATCCTGTACTCATAGAATGTCTAAACTTTGTTTTATTACTGGGTATTTATCATGGCGAGGGATTAAACCCTTTAATGTGGAGTATGTAGGTGCTTGCCCTCGGACCTATGTAGTATGGGATGCATAGAATCAGAACATGTATGCATTAGTGTCATTGTAGTATAACACCTGCATTAGGCATTAAGTCATGTCATACACTAACATATCTAGGGTATTCACTCTTTACACTTTTATATGCATTTAAGTTTGTGATTTGTTAAAATAAGAGATTTCGTTATAATACAGCATAGAGAGGATCGCTGTTTGTAACATTGCGTCGGTTGTAAGTAACTGACGTGCCCACAGTTTCATATGCAGGAAATGGATCTTACAAGGAGATATAGAGATGAATTTAATGCTGATGATTAGTTACATGTTCAAGTTGTTGAAATTGTATATTTATCATGTTGTACTTCATTTATTTTCCGCTGCGTTATTGATGTAAAAGAACAATGATGTATTAAAAGTTTTAAAATTCCTTGTAAAATTGTATGAAGTGAAGTGTAGATCTTATTGAGCTACGAATTATCGTATTTTGGTATTTCGGGCGTTACACTCTCTATCTCTCTCTCATATTTTCTTAATTGATGTTAAACATGTAAGCCCACTGGATTTAGAAGAGATATATATATATATATATATATTGATATGGCTAAAAATGGGATTAAATCGGAACCGTTCAAATTGGGCACGAATCATAAAGTTCACAGGGGCAAAACGGTAATTTCACCTACGGACGGGTCCATAATGGGAACTGGGTCTCTTCTCTTGGACCTAATAACCCGTGAACGGATCTGTTCAACTGAGAATGGGTCCCAACCTGTTAAGGACCAGTTCAGTAGGATATGAGGAAATCCTGGCTCGTCCTTATCTACTAGAGGTGGTTTTAACCACTTCTATCCAATCAAACCGAAAAGTATGGATTCGTTCTTATCCCGAAACAGATCCCCACGGCGACTATAAATACCCCCCTACCTCCTACCATTACAAGGTGATCACTCTTTGCCTACCTAAAGCTTCTTTTGATATCTTTTTTCTGAGTATTGATAAGAGCGTCGGAGGGTGCGTCGCTGGGATCCATCCCGGTGTTTCGTACTTTATGCAGGTCAGCGGCAGCACCAATGAGCTAGCCTAACAGCAGCGGAAGAGTTCAATTAGGGTTGATGTTTTGACACATCAATTAAGAAGTTAAACATGTAAGCCCCCTGGATTTAG